>JAVQJV010038205.1:0-37007 GCA_036024995.1 Gadopsis bispinosus
CTCTCTCTCTCTCTCTCTCTCTCTCTCTCTCTCTCTCTCTGTGTGTGTGTATGTAGTGCAATTTAAGGTATCGGTGCGTATGGCAGTGACAACAGTTGTGTAAAATGAAGGAAGTGATGTTCATCAGTGCGCCTTTGAATTCAAGTGAGGCCATGTTATCCAATACAAGAAACAATGGGCACTCTTTTAATTTGGGCTGTATCTCCATTAAAACCATAGTTCATTATTAGCATTAACCCAATTTAAGCTCAACATCGTAGGAAGGTCCAAAACCTCCCTACAGAGTGGAGATGAGAAGCTGGAATGATGGGTAAATGGAGTGGGGTGTTGCGTGGTGTTACCCTGGCTGCTACTGTCATCATGTTTTTTTTTGCAAGGTTGGGCTGTAAGTTATTGGAGAGGAGTAATTAATTTTAAGGGAAGTGTTGTAGAGAACGAGCGGCAGAGACGGACTGAGGGAGAAATAATTAAGCGGATGAGTCGCACAGTGGTAAAGGTCCTTGTCGGGCCATGAGGGGCTGTGTGTGAGCTGCAGTCCCTGGAGCTTTGACGGCTGTTGCTGGGCCCTCTGGATGAGGGGAAGGATGGGTCTGACATTGCAGCAGAGGACAGAGATACAACTCAGGTGCAGATGAGTACTGCTGCTGTGAGGGGTGAGAACTAACCAACATGGATGCATGCTATTTCACACTTGTACTCATCCCCAAACAAAACACACACACACACACCTGTTTTTGTCACTTGTCAGGAGACTGTACTCACGTTCTATTGGTTATTGTAATGGAGGTCCTCTTCATTACTAGCATTGGTAGCACAATGTGTATACAATAATGGCAAAAGAAATAAAAAAAATGCACACAGTTCAATGATCGAAGGCTTTTATTGAAATTGTTGCATGATGTGTGGTGCCTTAATGTTTAAACTTGTGGTAACCCCAAATGGAAGGGTGACTGACAGATGTGAACAATACAAGTACACATGTAAACACAATAATAACTCAGCCAACATACGAGGGAGCACATGGAAAACCTAGAATGTGTTTAAGCTGCTGAGGGTAGTTTGCTTACAAGGATGCTCACTCACTTCCTCTGCCTCTCTACTCTACGCCAGTCTCTTAGGTTAGTTTGTCTCGTGTGCCGTGCGTGTTTGTGTGCCGTCTCTTGAACAGAAGCCTCAACTAATGGTTAAACAACACAGCGTTGTGGTTGCCCTTGCACATGTGAGAAGGGCTCCTGTTATAGTTTGCAAACAGATTTTCTACAATAGCAGAGGAAGCAGACACAGGCACATTGCAATGTTTCACATCGCCTCCCCTTGCAGGCTCACAGTTAAGGTGCATCGGTGACAGATGCTGATTGTAGCTTTCACACTCAAAGTTTGTTAGCCCCCGCCTCCTCCCCCTCGTTTGCTTTCTAAATCATTTGCATGCAGTATATAACACCCACATTACACCTTTACCAAAAGCTGTTACTTGGTCCTGACACGAGGGAACGACATCCCAGCGAAGCGTTGTTGATAAACTTGACAGTTACAGATCAAATCAAGCCCCAACAGCCAGTAAAAGTGAGAATGTTCACAAATATAGTCTTCACAGAAACTGCAGCGGTCCAACTGTATATCACAATGACAAAGCTGTTTCAGAAACACGGCCATGCAGATTCCTTTCAGTTAGGCTTAGGCCACATAAAATGTATACTTAAAGCAACAACGGCAGCTGATAACAGTGGAGGTGACCTTGCAGAAATGTAAGTTGTTATGCAGGTGTCTCCTTAATGGATAGTCACTGACCCAAAGCCTCAAAATATTTCTCCATAAAGTAAAGAGTTGATTTTTTGTATTAGGACCTATTCTCTCTTTTTCTTCTGCTGTGTCTCTGATGTCTAGTAGCTCTTTAGCTTTTCTGTCTGTTCGCTCTCTAGCAGCTCTGGTTCCTTGGCTGTCCTGCAGAGCCCAACATGTCTTGCCAGGAGCATACTCATTATTATTTGTCATTTGTCATTATTTATGCCACTGAAAATGTACCAAAACAACATGCAATTGCTTTTGCATTTGTTACAAATATAAATCACTTACAATTGGGGCTATAAGTTCTACTAACCAAATTAGGTTTTCAGTCTAATGCTACAAACACACTTTGCTGTGTGCAGTTAGACTCCGTTAATCTTGCTGTATGTGGAATAAATTGGGTGTAACACTCAAGGAAGAGGGCTTATGATGTAACATGGAGACATTCTGGTAGGGACTGTTCAGCAAAACCTCCCCAGTGCCCAACAAGACGAGCGGACAGACAGTTTCCAGAGGATGAGTGGGAGGAAAGAGAGAGAAGAGGCATTCAGGAGGGAGATAGCTACATTGAAAAGCATGAATAGGGAGCTCAAAGACTTCACAGGACAGATTCCTGGAGTTGAGAGACCTTTGCTGCCTGTCATTTGTTGGACCGCCGCTACTTGTGAAGAGTGCAAGCTGGACAAAGTGTTGTTAGTGCCAGATCCAAATCTAGTCTGCCACCCTGGCCAATCAGTCCTCATTTCCACAGGCGCCTCTCTGTCTCCTCAGGCGAATGGCTCAGTCTGTACGCCACCCGTCCCATGTCCCCCCCCTTTCAGAAAAGGGGGATAAACAGAAAGAGGTGACAAAACAAGAGCACTCTTATGTGGTGGTTGAGGAGGAAAGGGAGGGTTGTCAGACACTCCCAGCTGTAGGCCCCCCTCTGGCAGGAAAATCTGGAAAGTGGTGAGGACTGAACAGACACAATAACAAGGCCTGAGAGACCCACAGCAAGAGCCAGAAGACTGTGTTCTAGGCAAGACAAAGAAGTTCAGGACAGTATGATCTGGAGCTGATGACTCAGGCATATACTGTATGACCCTGCTGTGAGTATTTATTGTTTTGTACTCGGAGAAAAAGGTAGGTGTTCATAATGACTCCGCACCACTGGACCTCAGCTTTTTAAGATTCTGACAGCATCAGCATCTACACGGAATGAAGCAAACAATTCAGTTATCCAATCACTGCCAAAGTGTAATTGACTGTTCCCTGATAGTTTGCTTGTTAAAAATGACTGTGTTAGAAGAGGTGTTGGTGATTCAGGGTGACATCTGTAACTTTCCACAGAGTGTATGTCTGAGGGGGTGTATGAGAAAGCTTTATCATCCTGAGTTTTCTTTCCTCACCTGTGCATGCTGCCACCTGTCATTAACTACCAGAGGAGACTGTGATGACAGGCATCTATTCACAGACTCATTCTCTCACACTGCATTTACCCCAGCAATTCCCTCAAACAGGAAGCTGTAATTAATGATGCCATTGTCCTGCCTGGATGTCAATCACATGCTGAGTTTTCAAGCACAGATCATAATCCTTCTCGCGTTTGCTGCGGGACTCCCAGGGTGAAGGGGTCTGTCTGTGTTCAGCCCAAGACAGAGCTCCTTCGATGGGCTACGGGCTTCTGATGCTCTCCCCGTGGTTCTGGGATCAGCAGGGTTACAGGGGATTACATGGCCACACAGAGGGAAATGTGCTGTCCGCTCAAGGACATAGGGTTTCAGACTCGTTCTCCTAGACACTTGGAATATCTTAGATTAACAACAATAACAAAATACTCGTACATTAAACCCATTCAAGTTGAGGAATCTTCAGCGTTGCGATGTTCCTCGCCTGTTATCAGACAAGAGATTATTTGATGTTTCAGTTGACATCTGTGCTCCTCATGAAAGACACAGACGAGCAAACAGCACGGATCCTAATCTGTGTCAGCTGCAATATTTAGCAGGAATAAAGGGAGAAAATGTGTACTCTCGTTTGTCAAACAGCCTCATGAATCTTTCCCGTTGTTTGCTCGTGCTTCCCATGATTTCAGGGCACGAGTGTGTTTTATTTGAGTCGCTTTGACATGTCTGTGCCTGACAGTTTCTGACATGTGTCATGTCTTGCGTTGACACTGAGACGGAGAGAGAGGATATGGGACTGATTGGTTCATGCGAGGTCACCGTGAAGCTCCAGGAATCCATGGTGACACCTCACACCATGGATCTTCCAAGACTTCAGAACACACACTGTACATACTACAAGGCAGTTCTTTACAAAATA
The DNA here is from genome assembly GCA_036024995.1 of Gadopsis bispinosus. Lineage (NCBI taxonomy): Eukaryota > Metazoa > Chordata > Actinopteri > Centrarchiformes > Percichthyidae > Gadopsis > Gadopsis bispinosus. The sequence goes on from JAVQJV010038205.1 coordinate 4,090, forward strand.
TTACAGGTTCGATCAGATAAGACAGATCAGAGTTGCCTAATACAATCATTTGCCTGTTTTATATTGATTTATTTCAATAGCTGCTGTATAGTTACAACAGAATGAATGACACATGAAATAAAAAGATTGCCACTCTGAAATCAAACATCCCCTTGCTGATAAAGACAATGAGTACAGCCATGCTACAGCTCTGTGAGGCTGTTGTCAGACACAGTGGTTCCTTGAACTAAATGCTAATGTTAGCATAGCAACCTGCTCACAATGGTAATGCTAACATATTGAGTGTTTACCATGCTCACTAGCTTAGTTCAGCATATTAGCATGCTAACATTTGCCAATTAGCATACAACTCTCATAAACCAATTGCACCTCAAGGTCCATTTAGTAGCTCTGGAGCATTCAATCATGTCACATTATCTGTTTGCCCAGTTGCCATGGAAGTGTATGGGATCACATTTATTATTTATTTTTCCAATGGTAACTATACGGTATTTAGTTAATTTGAATCATATGCAAGAAGAGAAATTAAGAGCACTGCTATATGACAAAGGCTGAATGATAAAGAATCAGTGCTGCCACTGGAAGATGTCTCTATATTGTACATGTGCATCTGAATAAAAGAATCGACCATTGCTGCTCTACTACCTCCAGTGTTTCCCATGACCGTTGCCCAGTCGTGTCTTGACAACTGAGAGAAGCTCTTGAAAAACTGAAGTCATTTCTAAGTGTTTTGTGCGTAATGGATTATCGTGTGACCAATGAATGCCTGATGATGGAGTCACAGTTGCATGTTTTATGTTTAATCAAGGACTGTAAAAGAGCAACAGCAGTCTAAAAGCCATTATAAATCTCACCTCTCCATCTTACCTGAATTTCAACGAGAAGTTTACCCGTATTTGATATTTTTACTTTCTTTTACTTGTCCTCTGTCACTCACTCTTCTCTCTTATCAGCATGAAGTCTTACAAGACGATCAGATGGCTATAGGTGCATTTAGAGTACTGAACTCTTTATATTCATATTGAATGGCTATTATTGATTGGCTTTTTCTGCTTTCTACGGTGAGGTATTTCTGTCTCAATCCTAGACACTGATCAGTTTTAAAATGATGCCACTGGATGGGACTGAACGAGATCCAATAAGCAACAGAGAGTCAACAGTCCAGGTGCATTAGTAAAAAAAACATTACCCTATTATCAGTCACTGCACTGTCTCTTTTGTTAACATTTTGTCTCTATGCACTTCTTCCTCCTGTCTGTCCTTAGCTTCTCATTAATTTTCTCACTCCAAAACAAGAGGCTCTAGGAGGCGTTGTGATTGACAGGCCTGTGCTGTGTCTTCGCTGGATAATACCCCACCTCTCCTGTTGCCAGGGTGACAGATGGGCTCTCTCTGCCGAAACCCTCCGTCTCCATCTCTGTCACCTCAGATTGGTGAGCGAGCACGTGAGAGGAGGGGTAGGGGAGACGCTGTCAATCCTACATTTCCCATGACAAATGACAGTGATACAGACAAAGAGAGTACAGTGAGTTCTTCATCTATGTTTCTAACCGCGACAGTGTCTCATAGTCTATCACACTCTGCTCAACACCAGTCCTGCACACTATTCTCTGGCTGGAGCGTTAGCTGACATAAAAAGCAGGCCAGTGCCTGTGAGGGCCTGTCCATGATTCACAATCATAATATTCCTCCTCTCTGCTGCACAGGGCGTAGTGTTCTGCCTGACTGCACTATCAAGGGTATATTCAAAACCAACTAGAACAGGTCAAGAAACAGCCTGAAGGCAGCTACTTCTCCAGCTAAAGTGACTCTTTTTTTTTTTTGTTTAGCTCTCTTCTTTCTTTCTTCTGTCGGACTGCCTCCTTGTCACTAAAGATAAAGATAAAGATAAAGATAAAGATAAACTTTATTAATCCCTAAGCATCAGCTCTAACAGTGTTGCTATTAGCACACTTCGTCATCCACACAGGCAGGGCCCATGGCACAATTGGGCTAATGCCAAATGAAATGGGTGACATCATCCATTGTGCTTGTCGCCAATCCAATCAGGCTCCCAGACACCAATGTGGAGCCTTGGACATGATTAGCGTTGAGCACATGACATCATCCAGTTTCCCTATGGAGGCAGTGACATCACCCAGCATGAGTCAATTATTGGAATCGCTGATGTCTGATAATCAGTTTCAGTGTCTTCACTAGTAATGATTACAGGTCCTGGATCATTCTTGAAAGAATTGGGCATTTATCATACTGAACCAGGTGTGAAGAATTACTCATATCTTGACTGCCTATGTTCTGTTCCAAATACACTGGTGTATTCACACTATCACACATGCATGTGTGAACCTGCATGACAGCTAAACAAGCACACTTGCTCACCAATCCAATCGGATCCCACTCAATCCGATTGATATTAAGCAGGTTTTGAAAGATGCTGATAACTCTATAATTGTCAGTGTCTTTAATTATATGAGACTAAACATCAACCAGTTGTCAATGATTTTGTGTTTTGGGATGACCAAAAGCAAAGTCATGATCATTGATTTGAGAAGATCACAGCCCAGTATTACTTCCACAACCATTCAAGATACAGACATTGACATTGTTCCTGACTACAAATACTTTGGCACAAGTTTTGTTTTGAGTAAAACACTGATGCTTTATGTAAAAATTATTGTAGGAGTGTTTCCACTTTTGGCTTGATCTTCTGCTGTTTTAATATTTTTATTGGTATATTATTTTATTTATTTTAATATTCTATAAAGAGAATCCTATCCTATCCCATCCCATCCCATCCTATCCTATCCTATCCTGGCTAATTCCACTGGATTTCAAACCCCTCCAGTCTCTGTAATATTATATCTAACACAGACATAACTAATAGTATCTGATATAGGTTAAAAAAAATCATATTTCTACTTATTTCACCTGTAGCAGAAGTAGACAAATGTTGAGCTCTCCCTTACAGGATATGACTTTTGGTTTTGAAAGCCAAACACAGTAGTTCATTGTAATGAGGTTTACCTGTACAGGCCAGGCAGAGAAGTGAAGCCTCTCTAATGTGACAGGGACCTTTAGCAAAAGATGTGTCCTAAACTTACTTCCTCTCTGCCACCTACCCTTCCTCCATTTCCTGAATCCAAACAGTGCAGACTCTCTGCTCCCTTGCTCTGTTAGCGCTGGCCTCCAGTTCAACCATCCACTCACACACACACACACACACCTATGAGCTCTATCTGTGGATAATGGAGTATGACATTACCTCATTGGACTTTACCCACAAAATGCACACACCAAAACACACACACACACATAGAGTAATCAGAGTCAGTAGAGCCTATCAGCTTCCCGAGGGTTACCTCACCCTGTAGATGTCTTACACAAGGCCACAGCACAGTTCAGTTGTCCAGCTGCCCTACACACACACACACACACCTCACACATACTGTCACTGCATGTACACGTCTCCTATGATACAACTTGCCTACTGAAAATCAATTGTTTTTATCCAGCATTCATTATAGACACATATTCAGTCACATTGTATTTATGTATGGGGACACTGGCTGATGAATCTAATCAGTGGATTAATTCTTCTTCCTATTAAGCCCTGTCTTCTACAGCAGGAACAGTAGCGGAGTCCTAAAACACACTACATCCTGTAGATGTTTGTATTCCCCTCTGTCTTTGAAGCAGGCTGACATTCTGAAAATAAAAGAAAGAAACTAATAAATAACGATCAGGGGAAACACTCATGAAATTCCCCCGACAGAAGGAGGTGAATGCCCATGGAGAGATGAAACAGCAAAACAGTATTGAAGAAGGGTGACAAACATTTTGAAGACATGTGAGCAGGCACACATACAAACCCACTAACACAAATAGCAATCATCAAGCTCTTATCGTATGTACTTGTTCCTATGAGCTCACAGCTGTAAGAGGTCACGATTAAGTCAGGATGCAACAGAGATAAAACTCGGAAAGTCTTTAAACTCCACACAAGACCAAAAAATAATTGCCTTTATCTTAATAATATTTTCTGTTTTCTATTGTAATTTTCTCCTCTTTTTCCTTGCCACATTGCTTTGTAGAGGTTGCACATCTGGACCATTTCTTTGCAGCTTTTCTAGCCACCCCAGATTTCCATGGTGCCATATTTGCTGCGTGCTAGCATTTGGTGGTAAGTATATTACCTGCCTGTTGGGAGCCAGACACGCGAGAGAAGAAGCAGACAAGGGAGCAAGGTGAGACGCCAAGCCGTCTTCAGCGATAATGAAGGAAGAGCCAGGTGGACAATTGTGACTGTCAGATTAGTCATGAGGGGCTAGGAACACGTGCACACACGGTCTCTCTCTCTGGTATGTGCACACACATAAATACCTCACATGCACAAACACACATGCACAGCTGCATCCTGTCACTTTTGACAGCAGTTCACCCATTATGTTCAGCAGGTATGTGACGTGTCTAATTATGGGTGAATAATGAACATCATTTTAGATGCTCAGACATGATGTGCAACAGCATGAGGCGGACGCTTCACTGCTACACTCTGTATACTGTATTCCAAGAAAGCAACTTCTGTCTGCATCATATGCTAACACATGCGCCAAAATCACGTGTCTTTACAATATGACTCAAAAGTGTTGATGAGGAAACACAAAGGACAGTGGTGATACATCCAGATATGATCTTTTTTAAATAAATATGAGTTGTTGCATTGAAATAAAATATCCCACTCTCACCATAATTATTGTGAGTTTAACATGATCTCTAAGCAAACACATTTAGGCTTGCTTTGATCTCCTACTAAGTGACAGCCACAAAGGCTGATACTATGGAGTCATAGGAGTGCCATTTCTTCTTTTTATGGCACTCCTAGGACTCCATATGTTGCAGCACTTCCAATATAATATGAGATTAAATAAAAGGTAGCAATATACACCGGTACCGCCTACCACCGGTACAACTGCTACTCTGGGGAGTTTTGTCAGCATTCAACAGTGACAGTAGGATAAAACGCATTGTCAAAGATGAGGGATTGTGGGTAATATTTTGCCCATGAAATTCACCCCACCAAGCACATTTCTGCCTGCGCACAGCCTGGTGACTGTCCTGGTAGTTGCCAGTCAGCAGCATATGTATCACTAATTCTGACAGCACTCTATCAGCATGAGAAGGGAGAAAAAAGCAAGAATGAGCTCGCTGCAGAGAAAATGCCTCAGAATTACAGCGTCACATCCACAGAGACATCCACAGAGCCTACCCACACATGGACAGGCATGCAGGAGGGAAAAAGGAGTGTTACCTGACAGAAGGAAATCCAAACACAGCACTGGTTTAAACTTAAAATCCAGGCAATGTTCATGTCCACACACGCAAAGACTGCCAATTAAAGCCATTACTTGGGCAAAAGGATGTGGCGGCCCACTTATGCTGGTTATGTGGCTGTTCACTACCAGAGGAGCCATAGTCTGGGGATTATGGATGGAATTATTATATAAAACTTCCTGCTGCAGCATGAAGATCACTGTAGCAGCGCTCCAAGTCATGGACAGCTGCACAGAACTCTTCAGGGGCACTGAGTGGGTGTACGACTGTGATCCTCCAAGTGCAGTACATTATGCAAAGAGAGGCATAATGAGAGTGTGACTCATGGACAGTGCAGTCTGAGTTAGGATTATTTTGTGTCTGTAATGTTTCACCTTTACTTTGCCCCGACACGTGTTGCTCACCCTGCTGTTGTTTTAGCTGCTGTGCAGTGGCTGGTTATGCCTCATGTGGATTCACAAAGGATTCACCTAGATGCACTTTTAAACCTGAACACAACTTTAGAGTCTTGTGTCGTGAGCTATCTTCGGTGGCTGCCGCTGATCGAGTGAATCATACCCTGACAAAAAACCTCACTTTCCAGGAGACTAAGCTGCCTTGGCTTCATCGAGCCCCCTATGCAGTCACACCTCCTGCTATCTATCTTTTCCTTTCTCTCCACTCTTGCTCTGAGCCGCCTGCTCTTACCCAGATCTCAGTCCAGCCAGTTGCCTTCCAGGCCTGCAGGACTTCTGTCTCCACATCCCTGAGGGGAATTCACAAAGACAGCAGAATCGGCAATTAGGAAAGCAAATGTATAATAATTAGTGTGAGTCTGAAAGAGAGAGCGAAAGAGAGAGAGAGGCTAATGGTCAGATCCAGCGAGAGGCAGTGATGGGAAGAGAGGGAGAGAAAGGAAAACGGGGAGGGAGAATGGTGGAGAGATTGAAAAGATGTGTGAGGAAGAAACATCTTGTCTCATTATGGGTGATGATCAACCCATGTCTTTCCCTCTTCTCCATAATTACTGACATGCTGCTCCATCATTACTGGGAGGGATACACTGGGTACCATATACAATAGCACAGATAACGCTCCTGTTGAGACAAAGAAGGCACAGCATGCGTCACAGCCTATTCATAGCTTCTTCCAACTTTCCTTGCTCCTTTAACTTGGCTTGCTGAAATTGATACATTAAATAAAACGATGTATGTGATGAATTCACTACCATCTCTTTGCCGTCAAACCTATTTCCTACCTGTGGGGAAAGCTATTTACGCCATCAGCTCTTTTTCAACCTTACAACTGCTCCGTCACCATGTCTGTATTTGCCCGCGTCTCATTCAGTGATACCTTCCATGATTTATTATCAGGCACAAGGCCGGTTTGGTTTTGACAGTCCTTCCACAGGCCCTCTGTGGGGTTTCCTAGCAACAGGTCTGTGTGAGGGCCAGCACAAGGGGGGTGTGCAGTGTCCCCATCCTGATTACCCTTTAATTTCTTTAATGGAATCGAGGCTCATAGCTTTTTCATACACACCGTAGATTAGCAGCTATCAAAGAGGTCGGGCCGTTACCTGTTTACTCTGCACCCACCCCTGATTTAATGCTGCAGGGGGCACTTTACTGCTTTTTTCTTTTCCTCCTTTCTTTTATTTCTTTGTCAAATGCAGTTCCACAGTGAAATGGCAGACTGGAGGATCTATTTTAGTGGTGGACAGTACATTAACTCAAGTCCCCTACTTATGTATAGTTTTGAGATACTTGATTTACTTGAATAATTTCATTTTCTGCTACTTTATACTTCTACTTCACTACATTTTAGAGGGAGACATTATACTTTTGACTCTGACTATATTTACCTGAAAGCTAAAATTACAATACAATGTATTCTACCCAACAGTATTTAAAGTAGTTAAATATATTGCACTTACACATATGTTGCATAATATATGTTAATGTATCAAAAATAATAATATCATAATTTGATATTTCCAAAAAGGGTCTATTCTCCATAATTGCTACTTTTACTTTTGACACTGTAAGCATATTTTCCTGGTAGTACCCCTTTACTTTAGATTTTGAATGCCGGACATTTATTTGTAATGAAGTACTTTTACATTGTACTTTTACTCATTGTAAAAGATCTGAATACTTTTTCTACAATTGGTTCTCAGTTAAAAGAAATTCTTTTGAAGCTTCAAACAGAAGTTGCAGGGAAGACTCGTTTATTTTTTAAATAATTTGTTTAATTGATCATTTATTTTATATATGTGATTAGTCCATTTTTGATAGTAAGACTGCTTTTAAGTATTTTTTCCCCCCTTTGCGGTTGGACACATATAAGAAACAAGCATAATGCCAGTGCACCTACAGTACAGTAGTACACGTATTCACATGCACACACACCACACATGCAGTTTTTTCATCCATGGGGAGCTTTGATGTTACTCATTTGACTTTTGTCATGATGAGAAGACCTGCGATTCCTGTAAGGCAAAGACTAAAAAGCATGGATGTGAACTGAGGGAAAGAAAAATAAGTCGAGCAGGGAAGAAAGAGGAAGAAGTGGAGGAGTCAGAAGGAGCCGAGGAGGATGAAAAAAAAGATGTTTTGCCTGGTACGAAGAGGTCCCATGGAGAAATAGAAGCTGTATTTCAACATTTGTAATGTGTGCTCAGATGTGTGTCTTTGCGTATTGTGTGTTCGCAGACATGTACCCCACTCAATATTGTGTGGGTGGAGATGTTGAGCACGCTGGAACAAGTTGTACAGCAATAAAAGATGTTCCTTCAGGCTAAATATTCATCACACCCTCGTCCCACTCTCACTGTTTATCTGTGAAGGTGATGTCTATGGATCTTGTTGGTTCATTACTTGTTTAATATGAGATGAGTTTAATCACAAAGTGCCACAGTTCTTCCCTCATGACAATTCATTTTAATTTAGTGTGGCTACATTTTGATTGGTTTATTAGCATATTTTGTGATTTAATGAGAGCGATCCAGTGATTGTACTGTATATTGGTGGACCATTTTCATGTGCAGAATGGTGACAGATGTGTGACAATCATGCTGTTTAGTATTATATACAGGATTCACTCTGTATCTGCTATGATGTCTTATGTAACATACATGCTTACTAATGAAGTGCACACATCCTGAGGACATAGATTGAAATGAAAATGAACACAGGCCAAGCTCAGTGCTTTTCCACTCAGCCTCCAGCTATGACCCACCTTCCTGCAGAGACCACAGTTGTTACTATGGGGAAGAGCTGGGAAACAGTGCTACAATACATACCCTCTTACTACTTTCTACTTTCTACATAAACATCAACATTGGATTCATTTAAAAGGATTTTTCAAAAGTCACAAAAGAAAGGACAAAACCTGGCCACATAAGTTATGTACTGACGATGTCGGTCTTTAACATACATCCTGTGGGAGGATCAGCGTGGGGCTGTTGGTGAGTCAGAGTGTGTAGGCCGAGTGCGGGAGGAACAGAAAGAGGCGTCTATGTATAGAGCATGTCCTCGCAGCCACCTGACAGCATCAATACACGGCTGATTACATAACAGCATGGCTGTCATAGTTTTATAGCAAACGTATATGTACGAGGATGAAGCACAAAGGGTTATGCTTCTCGTCCCGGGGATTTGTTTTCATGTCTACCTCATCGCTAAACAATGAATGTCTTTGAAGATGCTGTGCCCACTACTACCCACACACCCACACCAATCAGTCAGGGAAGCTTATCCAAAATACTATTCACTTCCACTCATGCTGGCATGTGTGAGCGGTGTTACTGGTGGATGGGGTGATAAGAGAGTTTTCATTTTCTGTGCACGTGTAGCTGCGTCTTCACAGAATCCCCTGCATTTACGCACGTGTTTCCATTTGCATGTGATTTTGATCTGCTACAGAATATACTGCATGCGCATGCATGAGTGTGTGAGCAAAGATGTGTGTGAACATTTGCATTCCTGTGTTTGTGCGCTTCTGTCATTTCCAGCCTCCCGCTCTTGCTTTGTCTCCAGTACGTCGCTCAGTTTATATTCCCAGAGCAGAGCGAGTCTGTATAGAAGTGAGGTGTCAGATTCTCTACAAATGTTCCAGCCACAGTTATCTGATGATTGTTCACCACTTCCACAGCAAACTGGGAGCCAAATTGTTTTTGTGGTGTTCACTGTGGCAGCTGCTCAATTTGATTTGAGGCTAGGAAAGACAGAGCTGGGGGATTACTAGCAGAAAACGTGTGCGTGTGCTCGTGCAAATTGTGTGTGTGCATGCGTAGCCACAGAATCCCATAGAGTGTGTACTAAGCAGTATTCTCTTGCTTGCATTAATGAGTCAGCAGATTCAGGCCTCTGAAATGTCCCTCAGGTGCAAAGATGAGGGAGCTTTTGAAAAGGGCATCTCCCAGTTCGACATTCCATTTATTGCATAACTACCTAACCTCCTGTTCTGTGTCATTCATGGGAATTAAACACCAGTGGCTTTGAATCTCTCACCGCCTTATTGAAACACAAGAACATGAGGAAAATAAATCGGCACGAACACAGTAGCCAAAAATATGCTTAACCCTATTTCACGGATTAATTTCCAAACAAAACATGACTGGAAAATTTAGTATAAACATTTATCTGCTTTTTTGAGTGTGAGCATACCATGTATATTTATATTTGTTCATCTTTTGCTGTTGTCAACAAGCTATAAAAAGAAAATTAATTTCATATTGACTCCTAACTAGCGATTGCATTTCTGGTTAACGAGAGAGAGACTGGTAATGTGGCGTCAGCTGCACCTCACACGTACCCAGATGGCCTGTATGACTCTTTGCCAAGTCCTCAGGCTGCATTTACAAAAGAGCTTAGAGCGCTGCCACAGTCAGACTCATTATAAATCCTCAAGTACATTACATTGCATTTACAAGGAGGATTACTGTGTTTGATTGTGCCGATGTAAGTTACAAAGTTCTCAGTGGTGCACAAGCAAGGGGAATGACTCACATCAAGCATAAATGCAATCTTGAAATCACTTTTTGCTCGGTGGACTCAAAGTTGTGTGAATAGGCAACGTGAAGAAGAGGAGGAAGACTTTTCAATTGTCACGCTTTTCATGCATGTGTTGATTCTTGAAAGACTGCGGATGATGATTGCGTGATGTCAGCAAACACTGAAGTTAAGCGCTTTGTGAGCTTGTCCAAAACCAAACGCTGACAGTGACTGACAATGGCACTTCAATCAGGAAATACTTCAGTATGAGTGATTTAATATTTATCAACATGTGCATAATAACGATGAGAAATGTTAAGAGTCTTTGGCGATTAGAACCCATCGTGTCATCATATTTTAAGGGAGGTAGAGAAGCTGTGAGCAGTATAGGAGCAAGCGAGAAGGGAACAGATTTAAAGTTTGCAGCAGCAATGTGATTGGCCAATGGGAATCGTAGCAAAGTCTGGTTGGTTAAGTGAGAGAGTAAACGCCCATAACCAGCTGATTAAGAGATGGAGCGAGAGAGAGAGATGTGAGCGAATGATGCATCAATCATAGTCTTCCTGATTGAACTTACGCTGAGCTTCATTAGCGAAAGAGTTGAGGCGATAACCACAGTTATTAAGAATTTATCACATGGGTGACATGAATGCCTGCCTGCACCAAATGACATGAGACTGGCTGCCTGCTGGTGGCGCTAGAGGGAAAGTCAGGGACTCATTAAAGTCATTGGGATTCACCCTCTGGGAATTACGTCGTTCATTTTGGTGCCAATGAATCAAACAAAAAAGGTGACACATTTGACCCGCTGTTGGCGTTAGAGGAAAACTCAGAGAATCACCAAAATCAGTAACGTTAATCCTCTGCATCTTGTGCATGTCTGTACAAAATATCATGACAATCCATTCAACAGATGCTGAGATATAGAATTTGGGCTGAAGTGGTAGACCAACAGGCTAACTTAGTGACCAGTTGCCATCTTTAGAGCAACGCCGATAGCATAACTAAAACTGCCTGTTAATGTGATACAATGTTCATCATAGCCTTAATCTATACTTTAGAGTTGATGTGCTCAAAGGATTGCAAACTGTTTCTTACTTTCAGTAACGTTCATAACCTTTACCGTAATGTGACTCTACCAGCAGTCCTTCTACATTTACAACCACAGAGTCATTATGTTTGCTTCATCTATCACCTTGAATATTTTAAGCATTGTGAATAGTTGTCTCTACCGCTGCGGCGCCTCTGCAGGCTCTGGCTGTGCACACAGAAAGCCTCGAGGAAATGGCTTGTGAAAGCAGCATGGCTCGCTCCTCTCTATCACTGCTCCACAGCTGGAGCACACACAGACACACATATACGTGCACTCTCTTTCACTAGTAAATGAAATCCCGCTCCCACTGATCACAGCCATTCACTATCATCTGTCTTCATTGCAGGGGCTAGGGAGACAGCTGGTAGTGCTGTATTAGGGTGAAAGATTAGTCTCCACTATATTCTGCTCCCTACACAAGGTCCCACATCAGCAAGTGGATAACTAGCCCCTGTCTCCTTGTTCTCCTTCTCTCTCGGCTCATTCATGAGACCGTTCCCATAAGTGGGCCCTAATTCATGTGAGCCACAGCGCTCGCGTAGGCCCTCGGACAGACAGAGTAATTTGGAAAAATGGACAGGGAAGGCAGATAGGCACATCTGCACATACAAAAACAGAGGGCACTCTTGCAAGCTCAACATCAGAACAGTTGCTTTACACAAACTATTCATGTCCTCCCGGAACCCCCGGGAGTCTGGTTGATGTATAGATGGAGCTCTGCAGACCCGGAGGCTGCTCAGACACTTGTTATGGAGTGCTGCACCAGCTCAACAAGAATCCCACTGTATGTATGTGTGTGTGTGTGTGTGTGTGTGTGAGTGTGAGAGAGAGATTTATGGTCTGCATTTTAGGCTGATTGTGCTCCTGTGTGATTCATTACATGATCTGGTCAGAGGGAGGGGGGGGGGTGGGGGTGTACAGGGTCAGTGAGTGACCTCAGTCTGGCCATTGGAACAGGATGGCATAAAGGAAATAACGGCTGGCCACAGAGAGAAGAAGTAAAAAGTGAGACTTTGAGACTCACTTTGTTCTCATTTCTTCTGAACAGAAAAATAAACAGATTAGAGACATATCTGCCAAAAAATATTGCTGAGGTTCCCACATTTCCGGCACTATCACAGAATGAAAAGTTGAATATTTTCTGGGCAGAAAATGTAACAGACTGCAGGCATAGCAGAACATTTTGTTACCAAATGCAAAAAGTTACTGAGTAAGACAATGTGACAAAACTCAAATATATATAAATTTGCTGTGATGTACAAAATTGTTTGATTTGATTTTTGACTCCGTACTGAAGCACGTTGGTTTTAATGTTAAACAAGGACTATGAGTGGAGAGAGTGCTTAAACTCAGGTGAACAGCGTAGAAATTGTAGCCCTCCTCTTATTGTATATATACTGTATATAATATTGTTTACAGTTCATTATGTTTTTTTTTTAAAACGGCCCCAACTGCAAAACAAACACAAACTGAAACGATAAGTAATTAGAGTGACAGTGAGTTATAAATCAGTTCAAATAATTATGTCCCATTTATAAATCTATATGTGATTAGTTTTTTTGTTGTATCACTAATGAATATATATACTGCGTCTGTTCCTCTGCATCTGAAAGTACCAATAACGGCTCCCTCATTACCTGCACCAACCATTTAAATGTGACATCACCTCCAATGCTTCACTAACCTCATTTTGCAGAGAGGCATGTTTCTGCTCTCTACTTTGTCATCATCAGACTGGACTTCATTATATTGACATTTCTGGTGTGTGGTCTCTCACACACACATACGTTACTATATTTGCAAGGACCTTTACTGGCACAATGCAATACATATTCCCAAATCTTATGGCCCAAGAAGCACTAATCTAAATCCCATCATCATGAGCACGAAATGAAATAAATCACATTAGATTAAATGTATTATTCCATCAACTGTGGCATCGTTAGGGGTTTTCAACTTGTCTCTTTCCGTCTCTTCTTCTCTGTTTCATCATATTTATTTCAGACTATTCTTTTGTCAGTAAAGTTTTAACATTGCCCTCTCCTACTTGACACGCTCGCCAGCTCACATTTCTCACAGCATGGTGAAGGGAATTTTTTACAGGGACTTTCAGAAGCTTAATCTAATACGTGCAATGCTCCTCTGCTTTATTAAGTAAGCTGGTGTGAACATGGCAGCATTCACGGGAGACGAACCTTGTGCAGTGTTCAATAACACTGATCATTCTCAGCTTACATTTTCACCACCTTCTGCTGTGAGTGGGTTTAATGACCTAACAAATTTCTCTTGTTCGTCTTTTAACTTACTTCACCTTAAAGGGGATCTCCACTGGTTTCACGCCTAAAGGTCATGGGCAGTACTACCCAGCCTGTTGTATCATTTAAAAACATGGGAATTTACCAGGCAGGGAAGGTCTAACAAAAAGATGTTACAGGTTGCATCATGGGAAATGTGTTTTTTTTTAGCTTGACCCATACTAGGTGACTAAAAGCCTCTGCTGCTTCAATCATGACCATTTGGAAATCTCTTGTTATTCCTCTAAATGTATGAAAACACAATCCCAAATCACTGAAACGCCCCTTTAAGGCTTTGAACAACCCCTTGATGAAGTAAGGAACAGCCAAAATGTCCTCACTTTGAAGGTGTAAAATTGTAATAGCCTCTCACAAAGACAGAGGTACAAATACACTCACATAATGTATGTGTTATGTGCCTCGTGGACTACAGGATAGGTACAGTCATTTTCTGTCGCTGGAGGGATGTTTTTATGTGCATTTCACACTAAATGTGCTCTGGATTACTTAGACGGACCACCTTTAGTCAATTAGCCTGCTCCAGAGTGGGATGCTCACACAGCGTTGCCTGCAGGGAACAACGGGTTTAGTCTTGTCATATAAACGAGAGGCAATGTGGATCCACCTCATTTCTCCTCTGCCAATGGTGTTTGAGCTTTGAAGTTGAGCTGCTTACAGCAATACATTGCCTCTGTCTGCTATGGCATTTCTGTAGGAATGTTTGAGCTGAGCAAAGTAAAATGGCAATCCAATCTCAATCCATACCATTAGCCTTATGATAGCTAACCGCATGGGGGGCGGAGTCTAGGGGAGTGCCAGTGTGGCGGTTGATGAATTAGAGCACATGCTAAAGCTGACGTGCAGCCTAAGTGTAAATGGCGACAAGCCATTAAGTACTCTGTCACAGGGCATTTTACAAATAGACTAAATGCTTATTAGATTTTTTTAACGGTGAAACAATCAGCTGCAAGAAACAGCTGTTAGCTGAAGAGTAAGGAGAAGAGCAGAGGAGGCCAATGACGGGTTAAACACAAAGCTAATGGGAAACTACGGACACATAAATGACCAACCTCTTCACTGAGAAACAACTAGTCACCCAATATTTATACACAGTCAACAGAGAGCTGTTAACACAACTTAAGATTGAGTACTTATGGTGCACCAAGGTTATCACTTTTCTTGTGAGCACCATTCATCAAAGCAGACGAAACTTATGAAAATGCTGTACTGTCCTCCAGTCAGGTGGATCGAATTAAAAATCCAATTTGATGTAAAGCAGCAGACATTTATCAGTACGGCTGCTTTGACTAACATGGGTGCATGTTACAGAGGTGGTGGGAAATTATACCCAACAAGAGGGAACGTAAAAAGACTTGCAAGTAAGTTTTAACTTGGTGGTCCTGGGATGATTTGTCTGATTCTTTTTTTAGTCATCATGACACATTCATAAAATGGGCAAGAAATGTAATACTGCCCAGATTATGTATCAACAAAGCGTTTCTCCATCAACATTTTATGATTTCCCTGCAATATCAGATTGAAGCCAATAAAGCATAGAGGTTTTTATGGTTATTTTTAGCCAAATTAACTCTGAAGTCAAATCAACCCACCACCCCAACTTCTGACACCTGTCCTGTGTGAACATCACACTGCTTCCTACACGATAACTAAATGGAGTCATGCAAATTTCCAATTTCAAATTAGATGTAAATCAATGCTGTTCATTTGAGACAATGGGTGGGAAGGTAAAGGCCCAATACTGCAGGGCTGTGCTCATCTGGAAAGTTAGGGCTGAGTGTTGCTCTGGCAGGAAGGAGGTGTGGGGGTGAAGGCCGCTCGGGAGGAAGGAGAAGTGCATACGATCAAACGTGGGCGTCTGGAGGGACGTCTGTGCAGGAGAAGCAGAGACCGTTTGCAGACAATGGAGAGGCTGAATGTGTGAGAAAACACGTCAGAGGGGAGAGAGAGGAAGGGCGGAGGCGGGTACGAGATCTTTTTCTATCTCAGTGAGGCCCAAAAGGTCCTGTGAGTGAGCGGGTCAATATCCTTCAGCTTAGCCTTCATGTGTATTACATTTTGATTACTGTATGTGGGGGATACATGGGCAGACATAGTACACATGTGCACACAAGGGAACAAAATACAATCATGGCAAATCGCCAGTTGTCCCACTGAGAATAACTATGGGTGAATTCATTTTGAGGTGCATCATTTATTTCCTGCATGTGCCCTCCCTCTGAGCAGCTTTTGTTATTTGAGGTCTTTTCTCCTCAGTTTTTATTCCCTTCCACCTCAGCTGTCATAACAGGTAAGTCATCATCATACCTGGATGGAGAAGCAAAGAAAAACAAAACACAATGTCCGTCAGTAGATTTAACTCTGCACGCACACACACACACACACACACACACACACACACACACACACACACACACACAATACACAATACACTGGGCTTCACTTTGAGCTGAGCTGCCTCTCCATTTCCTCGTCCTCACGTCTTAATCTTTTTGTTTGTGTGTTATTCTTTGTTTCTGGATGATGCCTCTTTACTTAACAGGTCCTCAGCTATGCAAATACCATGTCGTCATAGCAACCTTGTCTGCCACAGACAGAACTTGAACCCATCGTTTTGGGTTAATATACCCTGTTGCTACTCATTACGTATTCAAACCCAGTTGATGGGCAATTTGAAAGCATTTAATGTTTCCATAATCATTGTGTCATTTATATATTTGTAAAAACAAAAAAAGTAGAGCCTGCAAGACCACAGGTTTGGCCCGACCAGAGGAAATGTTATTAAGGTTATTGAGAGGAAATAGACAAAAGCTAAGAATGCTAAGGAGACCTAAAAGCATTTAGCTCATCCATTACCTCAGTCTGGGAGGTTACAGGAGGCTGAAAGCACTGGAGGCCAGAGAGGCAGACTGACTGACTGTGTCTAGGGTCTGAACCCAGATCTACATCTAGATCCAGGCCATTGCCAGCCATCTGACTCTGGCAGTCCACCAGCAGAAAGCCCTCCTTTCAAACACCCAGATGCTGCAGGCGGTGGTCTCATAGCGGTCTGACAATCTATTACTACAGTATCAAACTGGGACTTTTCTGTTGTGGTGATGGGAATCAGGTGATGCACAGTGTGATGGTCCCACTGCTGGCCTCCTTTAGATAGTGCGTGCACACACATTCATGCTTGGGTATCTGTGTGCGTGTGTGTGTGTGTGTGTGTGTATGAGTCTGCCTTCCATTAGACAGTATTAGATGCTGAACCTCTGCTCTGTCCCAGGGGTGACAGCAGATTGAGATATGGCCCAGTTTCTGATGCATGAGTGATCTATAAATTCACTCTGCGCTTCAGGGAGAGAATATTTTAGTGTATTTATGTTTCTCTGGACCACAAGTGTCCCCTGACAAGCGCCCCACACCTCAACATTTCAGGTCAGTAAAATAACAATGCAATAAAGACAGAGACAAGTGAGAGATGTGGTACCGGCTCTCTCTTGTGGCAAACGTCTCACAAGGTGAGCGAAAACACGACACGCAAGGTACAAGGTAATATTAACATAGCTTACTCTACTTTACTTTCTTGAACTTCAAATTCACATGTGTATAAAGTATATGTTGGTCGTTTAAGTTCACATACAAAATAACTTGCATTAATGGTAACATTGTGTTTTTGGTTCATCTCTAGGAATGCCCTGCTGACCTGTCCACATACTTCTGTGTACTTTTGGTTTGAGGCTGTCTTTCTTCTGCTTCCCCTCAGTTCGAGTTAAAGAAAATCTGAATGCTGTTTTGATCATATTTGAGCCAATTGTGAATTTTAAGGTAACAGCTTGGTAACAGCTAAGACAAGGCCATTTTCTGTCCATAAAGTCCATAAAGTAATGGTTTTCCAAGGTTGGTGTGGAAGATCATGACTGGCTTGCACAGAGTCCTGACCTCAACCTCCATGGGGTCTGAATTGGGGTAAATCCCTTCATCCAAAATCCAAAACCGTGTGGGAAAATATCCTTAAAGCGTGGAGGCAGTTATAAGAGCATCTTATTGCTCATTGGTTTTGGGATGTTCAGCAAAAACATTCAACAAATCCAAACAGGAGTGAAGTTTGAGAGTCTGTATACTTTGCCCAAGTTTCCACATAATTTATATTTCATATTTGTAAAAGCTAATTTTTGGCTCAGATGTAATTGAAAATCTCATAATTCCAAAATTTCACATTGACAGAAAGAGATAGATAGAGATAGAATTCCAAATATATACTACATAGAGTGCCAACTCTGACTTAGTTTGTGTACCACTATCTATCATTTCTCCATTTTTCTTACATTGTTATTTCTAACAAACTGAAAATCAAATGATTATCTGCTTTTGTACTGGATAGTGAAATATGAGCAGCTTATTATTTAACCAAGATAAGGCAACAAGATATTTAGTTGGCATTCAAGAACTACAGCTGGGCCTTGGTCATTAGCAAGCTATCAAAACCTCATCCAAAGCGCAGCTGTTGAATGCTAGCAAAGGAATTGTTGCTTTATCGTGGTTAAAACGATAAGGTACTCAAATTTCCAGTACAATAGCCAATACTCATTTGGCTTAAAATGTGGAAAACTAATAAAATATTCTCTCCGTGGAAAAAAACAAAAAAGACACAGTCTGGCTGAGGCTGCTGGCGCGCCAGCTTGAAAAGCAGGGGAACACTTCATCTCCCTATAATATTGCCATTGTTGTCTGCTGTAGAAGAACAGCATATCTTGTCCAGACAGTCCTGTGCTCCATGCTCTGACTGATGGCCCTATCTCATACATAGTGAATAAGAGAGACTATACAGAGAGTTAATTAGTGAGCAGTAAAAGGGAAATGGCCACGAGGAACGTAATGAGTGCTGACATGTCCAAAAGTAGGTCACGGGATATTTTGTATATCGTGATTTCACCAAACTGACAGCATTCCATCTTCCATCCACCTCCTCCTGTTTCTCTCCAGTCCAACATTTTTAAAGCCCCCCCCCTTTCCACCTCCAGCACCCATTCATTGTTACCTCCCTCTCCCTCTCTCCATGTCCTTCCATCTCCCAGAAAATCCCTTTAACAGAAGGAGGACCTTTTCGTCTCCTCCTCCAGGCATCTATTTGGTGCAGTTAATGGATAGTTGAGAAATGACTACCGGCAGCGGAGGAGGAAAGGAGGAGGAGGAGGAGGGAGGGAGGAAGGAGGAGGGCAGCATGGGCTCCTCTTTTGTCTGTAAAATACTATGTATAGGAAGACAGGCCAAATGGCATCACAGCCCTTTACAAAACCTGTGGACACATTTTCATACGGCACACATACTGAGACGTGCTCTATTGAATTTGGCTTCTTGTATATAAAAGCTATGTATCTTGGTTTGAGAGGTCAAACAGTCTAAGATGATAGCTCATTCAAATGAGACGTAGCTTTGGAGAGGAGCGGAGCCTCTCTAATGTGACAGGAACCTTTAGAGAGACCTGGCCCTCGTACGTTTTCACCTCTCTCTGTCCTCTGTCCTTCCTCATCTCCCTTCTTCTGCTTCCCTCCAGCTCGCTTCTATAGAGAGTACTGGAGGGAAGATTTTTAGATTCGATTTTTCTCCCTCTGACAGCGCTCTGTAGCCTTCATCCCTCTCCTCGGCCCGCCTTCCTCCTCTTTCACTATTCCATCATTACTTCCACTCTGTCTGTGGCATCATGGCTTGCTTGTTGCGTCCTCTTCTCCTTGCCTGTCTCGATGTGGATCTAATGATTAGATAATGACTACGCAGCTCATCTTTAACTGCTAGCTGATCAGGGTAAGACATCTCTGTAATCCCTCACTGGGTCCTAATTGATTTCCTGAATATGAGGCCTAATAAGATCCAGGGGAATAGTCATTAAGGGTGTATGAGACTGGGTGTTGCATCTCCTTTAATGAGGCCTCTTATGAAACACAGAAAGCAATTATACAAACCAAAGTAAGAGGATTCCTCCTCGCGAATGTGGCCTAGCTTGAGTTGTGTAGAAAGAAAGAATGCGGGGGAACAAGGAGAAGCTCAGGTACAGATAATGCCTCCAGCAACTCCACCTGTCATGGTTTGCTCTAAAACACACGTTTAATGATTACAGGGAACTCCTCAGTGCCTGCAGAAAATTGCTGGGGACCTAAAATATAGAAATCACTCAGTAAATAAAAACATTATGATGCAATAATAATAAATATTACCATTATAGAACAATCCATGAGTCTATAATATTGCTAATATATATAATCATTTCTTGTCTAATGTAAATTTGATTCAGCAATAGGTTGTTTTAGGTCTAGGCTTGCTATTTCTACAACACTTAAACGGGAAAACAACAACAACAACAACATACGACTAGGGTATTTACAGAACAACAACTAGAACAGATGAGATGAAAGAGCAATACAACTCATTGGGGTGTTTAATTTGGTGTTTGAATTAGATCACTATTTACAATGTTTGCACCGATTGTAGCGAACAAGAGGGGGAACAAGACCAACATGGTGGTGCCAAATAAATACAAAACTCATCCTGACAATCCTTATTCAAAAACGACCGACCGGAAAAATCCAAACAATTGCAGAAATGCCTCAATTATCTACAAAAAGACTCCGTCATTAACCCCACACAGAAACCATCTGTGTCCGGGCTCACCTGAGTCCAGCGGGGTGAGAAACATTAGCAGTCAGATGATCAGCCCGGACTTGTGTGGAAGAGGAAGCACAAGCAAACATTAAATAATGAAGCAATTAACGTGTGTTTCAACTTTGACCCTGTGCACTTACTGTAGTTGTATGCACAACACAGTCAAACGTAGAACAGACTCTTTTCATACTTCAAGGTGTCCGTAAGCAGACAGGGTGTGAGTGATTGGCCCACTGCACTTCGGTCTAACCAACTGAGTCTGGGGTTCACAGGTCAGAAAGATCAGCTGATGATGCCGGACCGTGACCCAGTCCCATGCTACATATCAAGTTTAAGCATGTGAAAGAATGAAGCATGCTCAAAGATGCTAGTATGCGTACTAAAGTGCAGTTAATGGACACCATTGTCACACTATGAAATACTAAAAGGAAACAACACAGCTGCACCAAGAAGAAACTGTTTGTGATGAAATAGAGGTGAAACACCTCAAGCGCAGACACAGTATACTATAAAAATCTCTATAGATTACAAACTGCATTTATAGTGTGGAAAAAGGCCTTTTTTCACATTCTGACATAGCAGGAAAAGCACGTGTAAATAATTAAATTAATGAAGGCTGAATTCCAATTAGCTGCTTGTTATTCAGGGTTGTTGAATTGTGCATGCTAGCTCACCGCCACACTGTCATGGCTTACTGGGACACTTGTGTGTAATGGAGCCACTGTTAATGTTATATAGTATAATATAGCACCAGTAAAATATAACACTGCCGTAACACACACGAGTCTCTTGACTGTCATGTAACAAGGCTGTAGTGGCTGTGATAAGGATAATTTACAGAGGACGGTGTGAATGATGTGGCCTTGTACCAGTACAGCATGTAATAATACTGTATACATCACTGTAACTCTGGAGTGGTGGAATGGTGTGGATGAGACGTGAGCTGTGCCCTTTCACTTAACAATGTTTTTTCATTCTAAAAATAGATGAAAGACGTCCCGCTTTCTTTGTCGCTTCTCTTTATTCTCGCTTTCAAAGTGCAAATGGGCGACACGTGAAAGATTTGAAAATTATTCTCCATTATAGGGAGAAGCAAATTACCACCCTTCTGCCCCCCCCCCCCCCCCTCCCCGGATTCAAATGGAAAGAAGGATTCAATTGTTCTGCCTGACACATTTCCTGATGGGAACCAAATCTCAAAATCTTAAAAAAAATCCAGCCTGTTCGTGAAGACGAGAGGAAGACAGAGAAGAATTTGCGAGGAGGGAGCGAGAACCCATGTGTGCAAACTCGACAGACAGAAAGATAGAGACGGAGCGGGAAGAGAAGGAGAGCATTATATTCAATAATTTCATCTTATATGGATTTTCTGTAAGCTTGAATGAGCCTATTTCCTGTCATTGAGTGAGAGAATTCAAAAGAGTGTCTGATGAATGAGGGCTTCTGCAACAGCAGGTACATTAAAAGAACACATTAAATCCCCGCTTTATGGTTTCCCTCCTCACTCAGTCTCTCTATTTATACCTGGATATTTGCTCATAGAAGGATTGACAATGGTTTGGGAATTACGTGTGACAGATGGAGCATTGGGCTTCTTATTGTGCACCGTGAAACGACCATCCAGAGAAGGAAGCGAACGGTTTGTCTGTGAATCTTTTATTATTGTCGTTTGCAGCACAGGTCTCCACTGAGCCTGAATTAAAGAGCACGCAATCTTTCGATAGATAACAAGTGTCTGTGCCTGCAGGGCTGGAAGTGGTAGGTGTGCAGACTCACACACAGAAGTAGACAGCTGAGTGTGAGATCATCAGCCACCCCACTGAGGAAGACAGCGGTGTGAAATAGAGACACACAGCATATGCCTCCGGCTCTTCTTAATTTTGCATTCACTCAGCCTCATCTTTGCGTTCCACTCTCTCCTTTAGTTTAAAGCTCTCTTTCTCTGCAACTGCTACTAGCTGACAGCTGGTGGATAACAACCAGCAGTTAGCTTTGGAGGTGAAACATTTCCTGCGTCATCTGTATTGTCATGCCAGCGTTTGATCAGGAAGAAAATATTTGTTCATTGAGCAACAAGGAAGACAAATTGTATTTAGAGTCATGTGCCAGGAATTTGGCTACCCTTCCTCGACGACTTCCTGTTGTGACAGTTGTATCATGAATATTCAGCTCAGGTTGTCAGAATGACCAAATGGAGCCCCATTTCCCCTGTGGTCACTTTGCCTCAAACATATATGATAAAGTGAGCTGTGATAGCTTTACAATCCGTGTGCACGACACACCTGCTGGCATCACACCAGCAAAGCTTCAAACAAGCCTGGTTTTATGCAGAAATCAACGTGTAAATGAATGCCATCACACAGTAGGTGTTAAAAGAAAGTTCAAACCATAAATGACCATAAAAGGTTTTAATTTAGATTGAGACATATGTGATCAGGACTTACAGTATGTGTTCATATGTGAGACAGAGCAGCAGTGGTGCGGTGTGTCTGCTGCAATAATGAAAGCCCTGCACAGCTCCTGTCCATTTACAGTGTAAACAGTGCAGAAACGGTCTTCCTCCACTGTTCCCAGAGGGGGATGGGAGCCGGCAGCTCTGGCAACAGAAGCACATCTACAGCACACGCACGCCACACACAACATCAGCGCAAATACAATCACTACCACTGGAGTCATTATGATCGCTTCCCCGCTTTCTGTTAAAACCCCCGTAGTATGTAGAAGTACATCCATAAAACACTGCCGTTTCCCTGCATCCCTTTATAAATCCACACTGGCTGTTACCACATGAATACACATATGCTTGTTTATCTGCAGTTTAACGCCCCTCAGTTCTGCTATCTGCGTGTGTATCAGTTGTATAAATAAATGTGAACTGTGGCTTTCTCTGAGCCTATAAATAGAAAGGGACAATGGGCAAAACTGGTGTCTTACACATGGTGCATGAAGGCACGCTAACCTGGATAGTGCACACATGCAGTGCTGCTTCAGCACGATCTCACACACACACACACACACACATACACATGCACACACTTGGGAAAATGCCAAAATGTGCTCATGAAAGATTGCTATGCATTTTTTTTGCTGTGCTCAGGGTACACTGAGGGAGGTGACAGCTTATATGTGCGATCCACTCTGCTGACCTTTGACCCTCACGTTGGCTATTCCCATCATCCTCATTGTTTACTCTCCCAGACACAATCAGCCAGCCCAGGACCATCTCCCACAGCGACCACGGGGCTGGCCAATGAGCCGAGCTCTCCCGGTGCTCTGTGCAAACTGGACTTGTTTCAAATGTGTGCTCAGCCACACACACACACACACACACACACACACACACACACACACACACACACACACACACACACACACACACACACACACACACACACACACACACACACACACTACGGGCCTGGGAGCCAGCACTGTGAGCCCAGATCGTCCTGTTAAACTGAGGAACTGTCAGGCCTATGTTTGCCCATTAGCCGCCAGCTAGAAAGTCGGACATGTCCTTGCTCTTCACAAGGGCATGGAAAAGCTGATGGTCCCTGCAGCTCCTGAGGTGCAATTACATCACTTCCAAGCGTTTATGGATCGCAATTTTTCATGTTGCAGTTTTCTTCCCATTGTTTATATTCTTATTGATTCGCACATTTTTTATTACATTCCTATATCCCCTCCCACCCTACTCTTTGTACCTTTTTGTTCATATGAAAGCATTTTCTATCACATCTTGCTCCCCTGCCTCTCTTTAGCATTTCTTTTCTGCACTAATCAAGTGTGAGAGATTGGTTTTAGCACCTTTTTAAAGCCTGTTTTTATGCTCTAACCTTGCCACTGCCTGCTGAGTTCTCCACAGTGTAGGGGAGCGCATTGACATGCTGGTTTCCTCTGCTCACATCCCCTCTATTTCCAGCAATCCTTTCCTTCTCTTCCCTCCCTCGCTATCTCAACTCCTCACACTCACACTGTATCTGTCTTTCTGTCTGTTCTAGCTCCCCCTGTTCCACTTCGCACTGACAGACAGACTATCACATATGCAGACACTTCAAACATACTTCCTTTTCAAAGACACCCTTGGAAGAGAACTCCAACCCTGAATAACCCTGAATAAGTCATCAAATCAGCTGGGTTTTTCTTTTTACCTTCCATGTCCTGGCCCGTGTGCTCTTTCTTTCTACTCACACAAATATTTTCATCCTTCTGAGCTTTTCTTTCTCTCCATTGTCTGCCAGGCATCCCTCCCTTCAGTTCTAACTTATACCCTGTTTACTTTTTGTCTGTCTCTTCCTTTCCTCACCCGCTTGTTTCCATCATTTTACTCCTCAGTTCTCACCTCGCCTTCCCTCCATCCACCCAAAATATGTGTAATAATTTCCTTTACTCTATGTATCACATATTTCCTCTTACTCTGCTCACCCTGGAACCTGACAGCAGGACACACTAATAACATACCGGCTCAAAATGGATTTCCACTGAAGCTCGCTTCCCCTCCATTTCATTCAGCTCGAGCAATGTGAAAATCTGTCTCACCTTACTCTGGGGCAACAGCTGTGTGATGCAAAGTGGCGGTTGCATATATACATATAACACATGCATCAGTTGCTCAGGGCTGCAGTCAGTCAGAAAGACAGGTTGGTTGTTAAAGCTCTCTCTCCTCATCTTGAATACTCTAAAAGAAGCTGTTCCCACAGTAACTCTGCAAGGCCTGTTAGTTGACTGTCAAAATGTGTGGTGCTCCGTGATGAGAAAAAAACAAAAAACAAATGTATAGATAATCACGTCGCACAGCTGCCTCAAGAGGCGATAGTAAGAGCTATCTAATCAACGTGTTAAAGATAAGAGCTATAATGATGCTGCCTGCGGCCGCTCGCATACAGACATTGACATGTCTGAAGTTAAAATGTGCAGAGGCGTATAGCGGGGAGATGGTTTAAAAACAGCAATATAATCCAGTTCAGCATGGCAGCAACATAACCTGCCCACACATGGATACCAGTGACGCACATCAATGAATCTGTGTGGGATTGTTTGAGAGCGCACAGGAGTGTGTATGCATGTGATGCATGTTAATCTATCAGATCATATTCACACACATTCATTGCAACAAATGTAAGTATAGAAGATAAAGAGGGTTTAAATATTTGTTTTTTAACTAAATGCGAGTCAACTATGATTACATTCTATGGTATTCAAGATGTTAAGATACAAAACACCACAACTAACGGAAATGAATTTTTTTAGTAGAAATTAAATCCCGTGACATTTTAAGTATTAGCAACAAAAATGTACAAAGTATGTATGTAAAAGTGCTCACAAATACAACACAGCCTCTGTCAGTGTTACATTTTACCACTGAAGTTACTATAGCTGTTTAATAATTGTAGTGGAGTAAAAAGTTAAAGTTTTCCTCAAAACGTAGTTGAGTAGATGTATAAAGTAGCGTGAAGTGGAAATACTCAATATTGCACTCAAATACAGTAGTTGCTAATGTTAATGACTTTCCACCCCTGTTAGTCTCTGAAGCTCAGAACATTGGAATAAGAAAGCACAGAATAAATGTTTCCCACCCTAAAGCAACATACACACAGCAGCATCAAAGTCTGACTCAGTGGGTTTGTTTCCTCGTTGTGAGCTGCCGAGGTGACTGCTGCGTAGGAAACCGTGGCTGTCTTCATAGAACACGAGTGAACAGCAAAGAAGCGGTATATAATCTGCTCAGGTAGCACTGCAGCTTTAAAGCACCCACGCGGAGAGAGGTTGGGGATCAGAGGAAAGAGAGGGATGTTAATCTCTCAAAAACACACCAGCATGCAGGAATACGCCGTCGCATCGCAGACAAATGCTGCCTGCCTTTTTCTTATCTCTTCTCTCTCCTTGACAGTCCAAGTTGCTGCCTATCTGCTCGACTCCTTGTCACTCCTCCACACGACACCCACAGCCACACTTTCCCTGATTTGTCCTAGTTTAATACCCAGTGATGAATTTGTATCCTGGACCATATATGCAGTATCTTATATCTATAAGCATCCAGCAGAGGAGCTGGCTGTGTGTTGCCCTTTGGAGCTTCGCCTGTTAATCAGACTCAGTCTCTTGTTAACAAGGACCGTCCTCAATTACTCTCCATCGAGACACTTGCTAAAATAGCCAAAGACCCTCTCTCCACCTCCTCCTTCATCCATCCACCTTTATTATTTAGAAGCATGGGGATCTGTGTTGCCATGGATTCCGTCGTCATGGCTACAAACAACTACGCAGATGTACAGGAAGTGGAGGACGAAGGAGAAGGGAGGGCCGGGGCGATAAGGGCTCTCTGGAGGAAGCTTAACCTCTGGCGTGGTGGAGATCCAGCTGTGATAAGTCACAGGGTTCAGGTTGATGGGGTAAAGATGGCGAGGTTGTCCATCGCTCGTTCAATGACAGATGGAGGTCAGGGCAAAACCTCAGGGGGACATGAGTGTGATTAAAGCACATGCCGGGTATTCCAGCTGGTTGTTGTCTTTTTATTGTGCCCCCGAGGGCTCTGAGGGGACCCCCCAGAGAATTTTCTGATTTCTCACCTTGAACAACACTTATTCCAAAAGCATCTTGCTGTGCACACAAGGATGAAACTCAGCCCGCATTTCAATCCTGCACTGCTCTTCTAAACATAGATAAAACATTGAGATTCCTCCTCTGTCTGTGCAGCCTTGGAGGACGCAGGGTGATTTACATAGGGCAGATAAGAGCGGAGCTTTATCACTGTTGACGGACAACTGACTGCTTAATGCGCCAGTGCAGAAAAGAAGTTTGCAGAGCGTCCTTGATTCGTGAAGCATTGCAGTGACACGCCAAGGCTCTCCTTGAACACTTTGTTCTCAGTGATGTAGAGTCAGTGCTCTCAAAGTGCACATGTGGTTATAAAATGGTTCGAGAGACATCACTTCCTCTGTGCTCTGTGCAGCTGTTTGACTGGAGGTAATCTAAGGACAAAGTGGATGTTCCCCTGATCAAGAGGAAGTGCCTTTGATAGAGGTTCCTCCATGGCATCACACTAATGAGGGCGTTCTTCAGTGGGCTGTTTGATCAATAGTCGATCAATAGGCCTTATCTGATCTTTATGAGGCTCCAAATTCCGACTGACTCTCTCTACAGCTCACACATGAGCCAAAAATGAAGCTTTAGATATAAACAGAAGTCATAAAACATCCCATTTATAAAGAATGGAATGGATGTTATCGCAAATGAAAAGGTTATATTTGAGCACCAAATGAAATCATATTTATCTGAATAGCTCTGAAACATCACCCATGTCTTTAAAATGTCTTAAATGAGTTCAGGTACACCATAATGTTGTCTATAGCTCCATCTTGTGGTTTTAGGAGACACTTACCATGACACTAGTGAGGATTTGTCTAAGTGTGTGTTTTCTGCCATTGAAGCCAGGAAGTTATTTCAATCTCTGGTACAGATTCCTCTGATCATCCCATTGTGTCCTTCACTTGTACTTCTGAAACATTAACCCAAAACACTTTTCCGATCATCAGGCACACTTTAATCCTCCACCATACAGTGTGGGTTATATCTGCAACCCCCTCCCCCCCCGATTTGATAATACCAGGTGATGCTACATGATTTGCCACCTGGCATCTGTCAGACAGGCGATTCCCTGGTTTTGTGCTGAGCAGCTCTCAAAGATGTGATAAATGCACTGCAGCATATTCCACGGGGTGAACTCTGTCTACAGAACAAGTACTTGGCTGTTAACACATCCTACAATGTCAGCGTAGACAGAGTGCGTTTGCACAGAGACGGAAAATCAATGACCCAGATGCAGTAATAGGCCCATGTAAGCGGTATGCAGTAAAAGTCAAGAGTAATCTCAACAGGCACTGTATGACTTCTTTAAATGTTAAAACATCTGGATCACATCAAATATTTTAAATGTGTGGCTTTGTGTGGTTTATTTGGCAGATTTTGCTGCACAAACATTGTGTGAAGATTATGGGGTTCATTGTGTGTGCTTCACACTTTGTACCCAGGGCCACTGTCTATTTCTGTGGTAGCAGTTATGTGTGACTGTCTTTAGGAATGAGCCAGACTATATTACACCCTGGTCCCTCCCTCAGAAGCTGTGCTAAAGTAACAGCTGATGTCAGTCCTGCTTAAAGACACACACACACACACACACACACACACACACACAGCAACCTGTCTACCGTTAGGCAGCAGGGCACAGCAGAGATCCAGCCAAACGGGGAGGAGGGCTCCTACACCTTCCTCTCCACACGCTCACAAATCCACAGTCCAAGGCTTGAATCCCAAGTCGCAGCAGACAGAGGAAGGGAGGGCAGTTATCTAAAGCTCTCAGCACCCCCATGTGCCTGGCTGGATCATGGAGCTGAACTGTCTTCCTACTGAGACCCCCACCACAGCCAGCTCCTGCTCCGCAGACCCCCTGTACGACAACTGCCCACCTTTTACCCAGCGAGGCAGGGCCAGGCAAAAGGAAATGGAGAGTAGGATTGTGTGTCCAGCTGTAACCAGACTCCCAGGCCCCTGCAGCACTCTGCCTGGTCTGGACCCAGCTGTGGCTGAGGTTCCCATACTGGTCGGTGGGGGAAGAGGGACTGGCACTTGGCCAGATCACAGCTACTGCAGCTGGAGAGGAGGCCTGGGAAGACACGGCTGGGAACCAGGGCTGGATCCAGGCATAAACAGAGCAAGAGGAGGAGACAGAGGGAGAGAACAGGGAGGTAGCTGGGGAGTTGAGGACAGAGCTCATCTGAACCACAGCCCCAATCCATCGCAGAGTGAGGAGCACAGGAGTGCCCTCTCTCTGTATGATAACCTCCCCGACTCTGTCACCCCTGACAGCCTCCAAGAGGTTCTTGACATGGAAACAAGCTTCCAGGAGCACTTGCAGGTGCAGATGTACCAAACATGGGGCCCTGAGCAGATCCAGGGACTGATGGACGGTGAGGGAGTCAGTGAAGACAAGAGCCCCTGGTCGTCCTGTGAGATCATCCTCACTGAAAGTGGTTCCTGTAACCAGCCCCAGAATCCAGACCAAGAAAAGAAGCATGAACAGGAGCCAGAGCTGGACTCAGGATCCTGTGGATTTAAGCAGGGGGACCCGATGCTGCATCTACAGCTCCTGATGTCACCTCCTCTTACAGCGAGTTCCCCTCAACTATCCCAAAATGAATGCCAGGTTCTGTGCCCCCCAGCTGAAGTCCAGCACCCACAGCAGCCATCCTGGTCTCCCAGGGTGCCCCCTCCCGTCCCCCTGGCAGATCCCTCTGCCAGTGCCCTTCGCAGCCTCCTCACTAGCTTCCAACAGCAAATAGTCAGACAGAGGGAGGAGTACGAGGCACGAATAATCAGGTGATGTTAAATTTGTTTTGTCTTGCATTTCCATTTCAAACTGCACAGTGCACATAATCACTTTACAGAGATTAGACACGCTGCGTAAAAGACAAATGAAATTGGATGTGCTTATGCTCCTGGCTTCAGTATTACACTCAGTTCACTGACTGGCCCATGAGAATCTTCCAGCTCTTGGAGTATTTCCAGTGAAGGGTGACACAACGTCCTCGGGTCTCAGTTGACCCCGAGCTTCACCCTATATCCTGTTTAGGAAGGGTGATATCCTGTTTAGTTCACAGCACACCAGCAACTGTTATTAGATTCCTTTAAAGTTTCCCAAAATTACCCCATGATGTGCTAAATTTAGAATTTTTGGATTATTTCTAATTAAATCCTAATTAGCTGTTTAACCACTCCTGTTGTTTTTTCAGTCCAACTGTGGAAATCTCAATGTATCGCATATTATATGTTATCAGCTCGGATGTACGATGGGGTTTTTCCAGTAACCTAAAGGACAAATGTATGTTTCCTGTAGCCTTTTGGTTTCAATAGAAAGAAAGCATAGCCTGTGTGGTTGACCTATAGCAACAGTTCATGGTACTGTGAAGAGAGCTAATTTAAGGGGCCATGCTGCTGACCTAGACACAACACATACCTCGTTTATTACTGATATAGATAGAGCCAGTCTCAGTGTAAGGTTATTGGTACCGTGTGTTGAGGACAAGGAAAATGACAGTTCTTCTAGCTTGATAGGAAGGATAGATTGATAAATGTGATTGTACAATTGAACTAAACCTTCTACGCCAACTGTTCTGCCTTTTCTAACTATATCAGGCATCAAGAATCAAACCTAGTAAAACCTAACAATTACTGTGCATGTTACAGATTGAACAACTACACTACTGACCTCTCTGCTGCTCGGCGGTTGGAAAGGCAAACCCAGCTCAGCCTTTCGTGTACACCCAGTCATTTTGATATTCCGGTCTTTCTCCCTTCTTCCTCGTGTCTTTTACCATCAGCCTGGAGCAAAGAAGTGAAGAGTTGCAGGTAGAAGTTGTTCGATTGAAAACAAACCTCGCACAGCAGCGGCACTGGTACCAGGCTGTGCAGGCCAAGATTGTGGAGTCTGAAAGGGCCCGGGCCGCTGCAGAACTACGCAATGCAACTCTGCAGAGGGAGATGGAACAGTTCTTTGACACCTTCGGAGAACTCAACAACGAGGCTAAGAAGACCGAATGCATCGTCAAGAGCTTTTGAGAAATAAAAAATAAATAAAAAAAATTGTGTGATGATATGCACAGTGTGTGCGAAGCAAAGACACAAGACTCGCTAGTCCTTAAACTCTAGTTAGGATCTAGTATAGTAGTTTGTCACGATCTATGCAGAATATTCCCTTCCCTAATTGGGAAAGGTTTAAGTGATGTACAGATTTTTATTCATTAAGGATCTGAGAAATATATAAAACATCACTGGAAGAAAATTAATCACTGATGTCCACTTTATTAGTTACATAAGGGCAAAATATGCTGGCCAAGTGATTATACTGTGGTCATTGCAATCACACAACATCTCTGAAAATGAAAGGAGAAACAAACTGAACAGAAATGTTAGATGCAGTGTATACAATGGAGCTTCTTTTTTCTTTTACATGGTAAACACCAGATGTTCTGAGCACTGACATGTTCAGTCTTTATCTGATAAGATTTTTGGGAGTGAATTGGCCACCCCTCTGGCCATTTAAGGCATGACTGAAAGCATAATGGTTTATAAAAAGGAAAATATAGTGTACAACACGGTGTTTCAAGTCCTCAGTGACTCCATTGTTTCGTATTTCTGCATATCACACTGTGCAATCAGTTCTGCAAAAAGCAGCTCCACAGTCCATCCTTAAGGTTCCACCTTGAGTTCCAAGGTTCAGATTTTCATTTAGTCACATCCTCCTTTTAAACCACAACATGTCTGCTTTTTGTTGAGGGGCCAACTTCCTCCATAGTCATTGCAACCAGGCGACTGCTGTCTTTAAGCATGAGTCAAAGGAAATAATGAGGGAGAGGAGCTGCACAGTACATTTTGATAACACACACACTCCCTCAAACACACACACACACGTAGGCTTACAAGGCAAAACAAAAAAGAGACATCTGCATCAAACAGGCTTTCCAAACCACATACATCAAGGTACTGCAAGTAAAAGAACTGACCTGAACGAATTTCTCTTTATAACAAGAACTACGGTATCTTATTGGCATCTATAATGCCTTCATGCAAGTTAAACCACCAGTATTTGTGTTTTACTGCCTTAACATGTCTGATTCATGATTAAATATGTTACTGCTCCAGTACTAATGGAATGATAATGCATTGATGTCGATGAAAGGCTTTGACCAGAGGCTTCATTTGCACGGGCCTCAACGTGACTGTGTGCAACATTTTGCAAGAACACAAAAATAAATACTACATGTATCTTTTTGCCTCGGTTCTTTTGATATACACATTGTTAGTCAGTACCTTATGTCAAATGGGGGTGATTGCAATACATGGTTCTGCCGATATATTGAGTTTCTTAACAAAACAAGCACACCTTACCTATTAGCAGTGGAAGGGTCTACAGCCACTGTGGATGTCAGATCATGACATCTTTACATACAGTACATTATATCAGGAGATAAAACTGTAACACTGCAATCACGGCTTCCCCTAGGTGTCAGGAGGAAAAACTCAAAATCCACATCGCTCACTGCACCACTGTGGAGATAGCTAGCTAGAGGATTGATCAAACTTCGAATGAGTGTTTGATCATCATGTGATGGACGTCAGTTGATTGGTGCGATCGACTTAAGTTGAGCTCTTGTTTGTCTTGACGCAACATGCATGAGAGCAGCAGGCAGCTGTGGTCTATGTTCAGTGCAGATCTGCTGTAATTTGAATAACCTCTGGTCTCAACTCAATGTTCGCTAGAAAAATTAAACTTAAAATACGGGCATACAGAACAAACAACCTACTCCTGGTAACCTGAAAATCAATGGACGCATACAGCATATACTTGAAGTCAAACAATATCCACAAAGAAAGAAAGATAACCCTTTGACCCAACAGAAAGATAGTTTTGACCTCTAGGCAAAACAAAGTCTTAAGATCAACCAGATCCAACACAACACACACACACACACACACACACACACACACACACACACACACACACACACACACAAA
>JAVQJV010038206.1:0-19382 GCA_036024995.1 Gadopsis bispinosus
GGGTGTTCTGGTCTGCAGGGGGCAGCACCTACCAGAAGTGGTCCAAGGAAGGAGAACCGCTGAACCGGAGACAGGGTCATGGGGGGCCAAGGCTCATTGATGGTCGTGGGGAGCGAAGGCTGGACCGTGTGGTCCGATCCAACAGAACAGCTTCTGTAGCTCAGACTGCTGGTTCTGATAGAAAGGAGTCAGAACACTCAGAGCATCAGAGTTTGTTGCACATGAGGACGCTCAGGGTGCCGATGCTGTCTGGATGTTATGGCTGATCGCTGTAAATCTTCATCAGATCAGTGAACGTACGATACACAAGCAAGGCAGAATTTGTTTTTATAATAAGATACATGCAGCCAATCGCAACAAGCTACATGGCATTGTAAGAAAGTTGGCAGATGTCCTTCTTGTTTCCGCCTGGCAGCTGCCGGAGCTCTAAATGGCGTATAAACTGCAGACGTTGAGTTTATATTATATATAAATGTATTATAGGGGCAGACAGGGAAAGAGGAGAGAGATTTAGACGGAGGTACGCTGTAACAAATCCCATTAGATGGCAACAAACAGCAACATGTTAGTCCGTCTCTCAATACCGTCTGACTTCCTGTCTGTGGCTCTCAGCTCCGAGCTTATTGGTTCCTACCGAAGATGAAAACTGGAGACGCAAATATATGGTTCCATTAAAAAAAAAAGTCTTAGTGATTTCCTAAAACAGCTGCTCAGTGTAGTTTTTGGGGACTATTTTCAGTGTTGGTCCTTTGTCCTTTGCGTGGGATTTGTTGACAGTAATAGACGAAAATCTAAAATATCACCATCCTTTTTACAAGTAAATGCCTACGCACTCCACGAGGAGATTAAAAAAAACATCCATTCTGTTAATTGATGCGGATAGCTTGATCTTTATTAATGCCAATTATTTAACAAAAGGCAGTATTTGTAGGGCTATTGAGCTTTACGAGGAGTTAGACCCACAACCCTGGAAATGTGGCTGCATGTCTTTTTACCCTTTGACACGGAAATGGAATCAAATCTCTCATCAGATTAGACTTTGATGTGTTTTTATGTTTTAATGGATGTGTGGATTTGTCTGTGAGGAGCTTCCAAATATTGTTTCAGGAGAGACACACACACACACACACACACACACACACTCTGACCGTCTGCTGACATTTTAACGTGATTGAAGGGATTTCAGAGGATTTTTTCCGCTCTGATTCATCTCGGGTTAAAGTGTCTTTTTGCCTGAAAATAACAGTTTTATGTTTCATCCCAAAATTAGATCTCCTGCAGTAAATGCCTAAATAGACCTCGCAGCATTAAAAAAACCCATAAAAATCACCGTTAACTAGCCTGGAAGAGCAGTCGGCTGCGTTTTCCACCTGTTGAGTAATTAACATCAAGCTTCAGTTTCTTTCCAAAAATAGACGTTTTATTTTGCAATGAAATTACAGCAACACACATCAATGGACAGATGATGTAACGAGGCTTTTTTAGGTTGGTTTTTTATTTTTTGATCATCTCAGTGACAAACAGTCCAACAGTGGACCTTTTGTGTAATAATACATAACAAGAGTAACGTGGAACCAGGAAGATGACGGGAAATACTAAAAAACATGCAGCAAATATTAAAGTACATTATCAGACGTGGTAGTGTCAATAAAGTTACATAAACTATGAACAGTGATGCGTTCACAGCCAGCATATTCTGAATTGTTTGCTTCACTTTGAGTCTGTTTCTGTCCGTTCAATATTTAAACACGTGAAATAATTTGAAACCATTTTCAAACTGATGAAATGTTACTTCATCCTGCTTCTTTTCACAACAACAGATTTTACTGCAGGTGAATTATATTTTTGTATTAACACCAACAATATATACTTTTATGTTTTTGTCTGTGTGTATAGTTATTTGGTAATGACTTGTTTCTTTAATAACATCCAAAAATGTTATCACAAAAAATGTTCCCCAAAACACAAACGATTATGAAATGTAAACTTTCGCCATTGTTTGGAAAGCTGAGCAGAACTGATAATTGATAATTCAGCTGTTCCTTAATGTCTGAAATGCATGAAACTAAGCACTTCCTCAAGATGTTTCACAATAAAATCCTTCCAGAGATGGGAATTGATTCTGCCCCCTCAACTGCTGGAAGATTTTCAATGGGACAGTTTAACCTTTTGTGACATTTGCTTATCTGCTGAGTGAGTCTGGAGCTGGTGATTAGCCTAGCTTAGCATAAAGACTGGAAGCAGGGGGAAATGGCTAGCATGGCCTTGTCCAAAGTTAAGAAATATGCCTGCCAGCACCTCTAAAGCTCATTAATCAACACATTAAATCTCTTTTGTTTGCCGAGTGCAGCTTCCTGAAGTCTTTAGAGGTGCTGCTGAGTTGATTTTATTTTATCTTTTTGGACTTTGGACGAGCTGCTTCCCCCTGTGTCGAGTGTTTATGCGAAGCTAGGCTAACCACGTCCTGACTCCATCTGCGCGCTTAAGAAAGAACTCAAATAGGCATATTTCCCCAAAATGTCCAACTATTCCTTTAAGCTCCTGTACATTAAATTTCCTGCGTGTCATTCAAAATAAAAGCCCTGTGTTGAAGGACATTTAATGTGAAGCAGTTGGAGGACGTGCGAGCAGTACAGGCAGCAAGTTAACAAGGACAACAGAGATTGTTCTGCTTAAACAAATATATAAAATGGGAAGCAATAGCCTGTTAAAATAAATAATATGGAATAAAATCATTTTCCGTTGAGATCTGCAGTTTAAGACTAACAGATCTGACTACAGATCTGGACATTCCCAAAGTTACGTAACCTCCTCTGACCTAACAGACGACCTGAATATCAACAGGCTGCAGACTGTTGGTATTGATCGCAGAGGGATGACCCGATCAAACCCTGACCAGCGATCTGAAATCAATACCGGCTCATCAGTGGAAATTCACTCCAGCACACCAGCTTTTTAAAGTCGGGCTGAATTAACACAGCGTGCGACGGTTTGTGCTGCTTTGAGAGAATTTCCTTTACATGCGCATAAACACAGAGGAAGAGGGACAGGAAGTAGAGGCTTTTATTTTTTATTTTTTGTAAAAATCTGGAAAATGATTTGGAGGTCGTCATCCCAGCTGGAAACATCCTCTGTTCTTTCATCACGTGCTGAACAAACAAATCTGTCGGTTTGATCTCAGCTGGAAATCTCCTCTGCCGTCTGTTTCTTTTAACAAACGAGGAAACGAAAATGAGATTTTAACGATTTGAAGGTTAGAAAAATAAAACCTCACACGTCTCTGTTGTTGGTGGTGGTGGTGGTGGCGTGTGGTTTATAGCTTAAAGTGTCTGTGGCTTCTACATTTATACACCGTCTGGTTTTTTTACCTTGTGTCTCCTCAGAGGAAGTATCTATGAGCATATCAGTGTCCAACTCCCAGATACAAGAGAATGTGGTAAGTCATCGCTCGTATTAACTTTATCTGTAAATTCAACTTTTTAAAAAATGGTGAGAAAGATGGAGGTTCGTTTTCTCCAGTGTCTGAAGATGAATTCTGAGAAAACAGATTTGTTTTTGTTTTGTTATTTATGGAGTCTTTCGAGCAACAAACGTCACTCAAAAATGTAATTTAATACATACAAACGTTAAATCCTGCTTTTACATTAATACATGAGTAATAATAATCTAATGATATAACAGTCACAGGGGACATTTGTCCACTTTTAATACTTATATTTTCCTGATTTTATAATTACAGACTTTTACTCAAGTAACATTTTCAATTAAGGACTTCTACTAGTAGTGGAGTTTCTTTTATAGTGCGGTATTAGTACTTTTACTTAAGTAAAAGGATCAGAGTACTGCTGAACATACCTTAACATTGGCATACTTGCATAGCATGTTAAAGTGAAACTATATTAATATTAGTGAAGCACTATATTAACAAGTGCTATGAGATAACTCTGTTATGATATAGCGCTATATAAATAAAATTGAATTGAATTGAATGTCTAGCATGTCACACTTGCCCTGTTAGGCAGCTAACAGCAGCATGCTAATACGTTCACTTTAGCTCGTTAGCATATTAGTATGCTAGTCAGCAGTAATCTCAAAGTACAGCTGAGCCTGATGGGAACAGAGTTATTAAGTCAACACTTTTACCTTTTTGTGGTCACACTACATGAAACATCAGAAGATCATTAAATCATTTGGATTCATCCTCTGGGGACAAGTAAAGTCTGCACACATTTTAATTGAAATCTTTGCAACACTTGTTGAGATATTTCACTTCGGACCGCTAGTGTTGCTAAGAATGAATGCATTCCTCCATTTACAGGATCTGAAATTTATTTGTGTGTCACTTCTGGGCCTCCATATTCACTGGCTGTTGATACACAAAACAATCTTCATATTTTAATGTCACACAGCTTATTATAGGTGTCGCTAACTAATAATCAAATGTCTGATTTACCTTTTAATGAACTTGTTCTGTCTCTTTGTTATTCAGGATATCAGTTCAGTGTATCAGATCTTTGCTGACGAGGTCCTCGGCTCCGGGCAGTTTGGGGTCGTCTACGGAGGTGAGACACGTGAATTATAGATTGACGCGATCACGTCACCCTCCTAAAAGTGGATCAGAGCATTTTATTTGACGCATAAATCACCTAACTGTTTGAAAATGTATGAAAATATTGATTTCTGCCTTTGAGGTTTCCTGCTGATTCCACATCTTTCGCTCAAAATTGAGCTGGATTACAGGTGAATAAAAACGTCAGAGAGCTAAAATGTTATTCCCGTCCCCCTCGTCCTCTGCAGGGAAACACAGGAAGACCGGCAGGGACGTGGCGATCAAAATCATCGACAAAATGAGGTTTCCCACCAAGCAGGAGAGCCAGCTGAGGAACGAGGTGGCCATTCTCCAGGTACGATACACCCGACTAAGACGACACTGAATAAAGTGACTTAAATCTGATCGTGAAGCAGAAACGAGCTGTTATTTTGGGAGACACGTCTGTACTAACTCACATTCATCTGTCGCTTATTTTATACGCTGCAGTGCATTTTATTACTTTCTTTTTCCATCTGTTTGTCTTAAGATGAGCAACTAAAAAGGAATAAAAATGTACAAAATCTATATTTAAATGACTAACTTTTTTTTTTTTTAAATATTCCCCTCCCGTTCCCGACAGAACCTCCACCACCCGGGGATCGTTAACCTGGAGTGCATGTTTGAGACGCCTGAGCAGGTGTTCGTCATCATGGAGAAGCTCCACGGGGACATGCTGGAGATGATTTTGTCCAGTGAGAAGAGCCGGCTGCCCGAACGCCTCACCAAGTTCCTGGTCACACAGGTCAGTGAAAACCAATCGAAATGAAGATGGTACTCAGTTTTCAATCGTATAAAACAGACAACCAGCAATTGGAGAAGCTGCAACTAGAGAGTTTTTGGGACGACCCATAAGATCAATTACAGGCCAGCGAGCATTGCATTTGTCCAGTCAGCTGTCGGAATCATTCATGTTGCTCAATCAACTGTATGAGGTCTTGCAATATCTCAAAGACTGATCTTGTGACTGTTTTTGCCCGGTACGCCTCGTTAAATCAGCTTCTACGTGTTGTGTCCACAGATCCTGGTGGCCCTCAGACACCTTCACTTCAAGAACATTGTCCACTGTGATCTGAAGCCGGAGAACGTTCTCCTGGCCTCAGCAGAACCCTTCCCTCAGGTGAGAACAAATCATTGTCTCCTTTCTGTCTGTCGCTTTAAAATGTTTGATGGGACTTCAGAGATCATGCAGCACAATCACAAGCGCTCACCCCTCTCGTCCTCCAGGTGAAGCTCTGTGACTTCGGCTTTGCTCGTATCATCGGGGAGAAGTCGTTCCGCCGCTCGGTGGTCGGCACGCCGGCCTATCTGGCGCCCGAGGTGCTTCGCAGTAAAGGCTACAACCGATCACTGGACATGTGGTCAGTGGGCGTCATCATTTACGTCAGTCTGAGCGGGACGTTTCCCTTCAACGAAGATGAGGACATCAACGACCAGATCCAGAACGCCGCCTTCATGTACCCACCCAACCCCTGGAAGGAGATCTCCGAGCAAGGTGAGGGACTGTTTGGGCTCTCGTGGGATAAATGATCAAATCGCAGATTCTGGTGTTTTAAATATGGAGCCTAAGACAATAAATATTGTAGCACCAGAGCTGAAGTCCATAAGCAGTTTGAGACCGAGACGTGAGTCACAAAAAACTCCAACATCCAGCTAATATAATGTAGAGCTGACCGGAGGGGGAGTGATAAAAATACAAAAACCATGAGTGAACCTCGTATTGGCATTCAGTCAATGGAGAGAGCTGCAGCTTCAAACCGACTACTGGGTGTTTT
This sequence comes from Gadopsis bispinosus, assembly GCA_036024995.1. NCBI lineage: Eukaryota > Metazoa > Chordata > Actinopteri > Centrarchiformes > Percichthyidae > Gadopsis > Gadopsis bispinosus. The sequence goes on from JAVQJV010038206.1 coordinate 6,364, forward strand.
ACTCTGCCTCTATCATAGCACTGAGATCGGGGTTTGTAGTTCAAATTGAGATTCTTACGGTTACTTCTTGTGGTAGCTACCGCTAGCAGCCTGGCTAGTGTCCAAAGCTACAGCTAGCAGCCAGAAAACTAACCAATTCAATTTTATTTATAAAGCGCCGAATCATAACAGAGGTTATCTCAGGGCACTATAGAGCCGGTCTAGACCGTAACGTTACTCTTTATATTATTATTTACTACAGAGACCCAATGATTTCCACCATGAGCAAACACTAGACGAGTGTTTTCGTCTTCTCCACCCGTACGCCAACCTGTTGTAGTCACGTACTTGCTTGCGTGAAGCGACACTAAGACCCTGTGATTTTCTCGATATAAAATTATGATGATTACACTTCACCTCTTGTGTGAACATGCTTCTTCTCTGTGGCGTTGGCAAACGCTGAAAGGTTTTCTATTGCCAATTTCAATACGTTTCCCTTTGAAAATGACACTGAGACATGATTGTGGATTCATAATTATGTCATCCTTCGGCAAAGGAATGGAGACGTTTTGGCACAATGTGAAATTTAAACTTTTCTTAAAATCTGAAACCTGAATGACCAAAGAAACTTCAAAGCTCAGTTACCTTTTTTTTAAATTTCCCTGACAGCAGCTTTTCACTGAGCGGAAAAACATTGGCTTCAAAGCTGACTTCCCGTGTGGATTTTGACGCCGAGTGTTTTGTTCCTCCTCACAGCCACAGACGTCATTAATAACCTGCTGCAGGTGAAGATGAGGAAGCGCTACAGCGTGGACAAGTCACTGAGCCACCCCTGGCTGCAGGTAAACAAGAAGCTGATTGAGGAAAATGTTTTCAGGGACTTTAATTGTGTTTCCTTCGGTTTGAATTTTGAAGCTGCTTGCTTGTCGTTTACTGTTGTTGTTCTCGGCATCTTTCAGGACTACCAGACCTGGTTGGACCTCAGGGAGTTCGAGACGCGGCGGGGCGAGCGCTACATCACCCACGAGAGCGATGACGCCCGCTGGGAGGAGCACGCAGACGAGAGAGGGCTGTACTACCCCAAACACTTCATCATGTCCCCCAACTTGGACGACATGGACGAGGACCCTTAGTCGCCACCGGAGGGTAAACATTTCCTAAAAGGGAGCGGCAGATTGGAGGAGTCCATGGAAACTAACAACACGGAGATGGCTGCGAGCCTTCCCCAGGACGGCGCGGGACAACGCGTGTTCGTGGACGCGGCAGGCAGGCAGCTGCGTGAGGACACTATGACGATAATTCAGGTCCAGAGAATTTTAATTTCAACACATCTCGTCTTTTTTCACTGCAGGTTTCTAAAAGCCGTAACAAACGCGCACCCTTGTGAGCCAAAAGCTCAACATCCATTAAACATCTGCACTGCCAGTCAACCCGCAGAAGGGCTAGCTTTTTTCTTTTGGGTTTTTTTATGACGTCGTCGTTACATTTTTAGATCTCATAAAGCTGTGTAGAGAAGTGACGTATCTTTCATCCCACGTGATGCCAAGTGCTTGTCTTGGTTATGTTCGGACTATAATAATTCATTCCGTTGTTCCTTGTTGGGAGGTCTTTGCACTATTGGGAAAGTCTTTTTTTAAAAGTGGAATTTCACTGATAATGTATGTTTGTCTGCAAGTAAACTTCTTCCCAATCTGTTTTTGAGGACTGGAGAGCTGAAAAACTGTAATACTCATTTTATGCACCAGAAAACAAAAGTATTGGATGGATGAAAACTTTAAGAAGCTGAGATTATTAGGTCCTAACGACTAGCGGGGTAATAATTGGAAAGTTGTGTAGCAGGAAAGGTCCTCTACCAAAATCAAAAGGATTTATTCTGTGTACGGTGGCCTTTTTTAGGACATCTCAGCTCTGCCTGGAGTCAGCTTTCATTATCCTGAGCTGAACGCTGATGTTACACAATAGAATATTAAAATGCTAACAGTTAGCACATTAACAGGCATAACAACTGTTAGATATTAAGGGAAAAATCCAGTATTTTGTCACCAAAACCACTGTCGAGATTAAGGAAATGTTAGCATGCGAACATGCTAAATGTCAATATAGTAAAAGGACAGTTCCGTTGTTTTTCAACCTGGGTCTTACACTCGTAGTTGTGGCTGTTTTGACACAAATGTCATGCTAACTTTGCACTCGCCATCTCCATCGTAGAGATTTGGTAAACGTGACAATCCGGCAAAAAATAAATCATATCGTGGCAAGCAGCGTGACCCGCCTTCGAACTTACCAAAATCTTCACTCAGCAGACTCTTAATTAGCTTTTGTAAAAAAACTGCATAGGGATGGACTTAGTGCTGGCTAACGTAACTAGCTCAGCAGTGTTAAAATGCTAACAATGTTAACCAGCTAACATAATGTAACATTTAGCATCTTAGCTGTTAGCATGTTAACAATGCCCTGTGAAGAGGTTGTGCTAAACATTCGGGATGTTAGAATTTTAAATTGCTAACATTTAGCATTTCAGTGTAACATGCTAACTTTTAGTATGTTAGCATTGGTCATTAGTTTCAGAAGTATTCAAAATCTTTGAATTTTAGGAGGATGATTCATCCTCTGAATCCCCTGAATGTCGGAAGCAAATTACATCTCGCACTTCGGTCTTAAAAAGGGCCGCTAACGATAACGGGGTGTTACTTTAAGAGTGATTCTTTCTGAAACTTGGGATGAAGACGAGCTGAGAATCGAGCTGCTAACGTCCTGACTCCAGCCTGAGAATTTAATTTACAAGTTTTATGTTTTTTAAAGAAATGTTGTCATGTGGATGATTTTGATGAGAAAATATTAAAAAGGTTTGTAGACTGAAACTCAGATCCTCGCAGACATTTCAACCAACAGCAGAGTCATTGATGTACTGTATATGTGTGTATTATTCATAGAGCCTTGCTTTAATTCCCACAAATCATCATTATAAAAGATATGCTAAGTGATGCTTCTGCTGCACAATCTTCAAACAATAAGAAAACTGCAACATGAACAACATTTCCACATTCTGTTTTTACCTCTAACACCTTTTTTAACACGGTTTCAACATATTTTAAGACCGAAACGCCACAAGTTGTAAGTGGTTATCATCAGCAACGCACCTTACGTTTACAGAACTATACCAGTACATTTATTTTGAGTTTGTTATTTTATTATTTGCAAAACAGTCTTAGTTTGACTTAACTCGGATCGGCCAGGAGGGAACAAAACTCTTTAGGGTAAAGTAGTGACTAACACAAAGTCCAGGTGTATTAAAAGCAGTAAGTCACACACTCACTTTCTGCTAAACTGATTTAAAACTTTAAGACCCCGTGGATATCCTGAAATATTTTTGTAGGGACATTTGGAGCTTTTTTCTTTTTCAACGATTGTAACCAATCCAAACCATTTCCCTCCAGTTAAACACAGTTCTATCTTATCTTACTAACATGTTTGCTTTTAAGTCTGAAAATCTTTTTCTTTTTTAACCTGCAGAATCTCCTGGTGTGTTAATTAGTTAATAATTTATCATTTTCAACATATAAAGAACATTTAGAGAGTGATGTGATGGTTGCTGAGGTCTGGTGGCAGTTTCAAGGTCAGAAACATTTAAACATCTTCAGTTGGACGTGTTTCGTAAAATCCTCCAAGTTCTTCCAAAAGTACGAGTCACAATCATGAAACCTGCTCAGGAGAAAAACCAGAACCGCCTCCTTCCCTCCTGAATCAGAGGAGGAAAAGCTGATAACGATCCGCAGCAGGATGTTTGGGAACGATCATTTAATTACCAATCCCGAACATGATCGCCTCACTCCGCCGCTCCTCTGGGGGACGGCTGCTTGTTTTGGGCCCCCCACCTCCACCTCACATGTGTAACTGAATCTTTTAATTGCTACGGGAGGAGCGGCGGCTCGTTGTGACTGGCTGCTGCACAACTGTGAGCTCAGCTAACTGCTTCAAGATGTGGACGAAGGCAGGCGGCCGAGCAGCGGCGTAGCAGGGAGGATAAACATCCTCCTGCTGCACGATGGCCTCTGACCTCTGACCTTATAGGGTATCACTGAACTTTGAGGATGTAGGTAACATGGCTTCAAAACTGTAGAATTTGGCTGTTTGGATTTGGAACATGAAAAAATGAATGTCAAAAGATGCACAAAAGTTTTATTTTCTTGCATTTTAAGATCAAAATGCCTTTTTACAATTGTCTTAAAGGGAAACTGACGTCTTAGTTCACTTCATCTTGGACAGCAAGTTTCTTATTTCTCTCTAAACCAGAGACGTGCACTCTGCTTTAATGTCCGCTGTAAAAACAGCATCATCCAGCGACCATGATCTTCTGAACCACAGCAGCTGAAAATGTGAGGCTTCAAAAATCTTGTTAAATATCCCACAATGTCTGTCCGAGCTCCTAAACCTCAGATCATTTCCAGTCTTTTCTGACCTGTTGAAAGTCTCCGGACCGTTAAAAGCGCTCAGGAGAAGCAGAGCTCGGTGAATCCGGCCACAGGCAGTGGTGCCGGGCTCTTCTTCTCCAGCTTCAGCCCCTCGGGTTTCTTGGGTTTGGCCAGCCGGCTGTGGTGCAGCAGGCTGAAGAAGTGGAAGCGCTCGCCCATCTTGGCAGGATTGGTCAGCATGTCATAGCTGCCGATCAGCTGCTTCCTGGTGGACGCGTCCCTGCAGTTCCTCAGCAGAACCTGCAGAGAACCACAGGGGAGTTAAAACCACCAAAGGCTTCTGTTCCTGGACTCCTGGTCCAGTTTGTCTCTGTGAATCTGAAAATCTCTTTCAAACCTCCGGTCGTGTTTCTGGTTTCCGGGCTGAGCGTCTTTCTCTCACACTCTCTCAGTATTTTATATATTTACGTCATTTACGTTTTATGTCACGTCAGCGGTGTCGCTTGTTGCTTTTTATGTTTTACATTTGGTAAAGCCACTGTACACCACCTGTCCAGCACCAAACGGGCAAAGCTAGAGGCCAGCAGCTCAAGAGCTACTAGTCAATGAATAACCAATAAATTAATGATTAAGAACTGTTGATTAAGTATGTTGATCATTGCCACCACCATTCCACTTCCTGTTATCAGTAATAAAAACCAGCTGAGCTGTCGGACTTACCTGCAGTCGGGAGTCGATGCCCATGTTTTTCAGGAACGTTCTCTGAGTGATGGGTCCCAGACAGGCCACGCCCCCTCCAGCCGTCCTCCGCAGGTAGCTGAAGTCCACGTCAGCGGTGAGGTCGGCCGACCCGGGCGAGGACAGGACGTCGTGGAGCTGGTGGCCTTTAAAACCCTGACCAATATAACAACAAAAATCAGGGTTGAGCCTCAGACGCTTTCATTTTCTCGGATCTGAAGAGAATCATCAGGCCGCTGTTTGCTTCAGTTATATTTAACATCAAGAATTCTGCAGATACAAGCAGACTTACAGGATAATAATCTCACACTTTGTGGAAAATGAGCATCCTCAATATTCAGAACTCATCCAGAATTAGCCAAACTAACTTAAACTGATGTGAAAATTGAGAAAATGAAAATGTCATCGGAGGAAAGAGGAGCGGCGAGTCCATCGACCCTGGTTTCCTCTCTGCCTGCATCAGATGGGCTTCGCCGCTTCCTACATCTGTTTCCTTCACCTATAACCGAAGAGAGGACAGGACAAAATGTCCTAATTGTCCAAAAGTGTCCTCAATTTAAAGGTCCAACTCTCAAAGTGGTCCTCACACAGACAACAGAATTACAAGAGCACAAAATCTGTAGGATACACAATGTGGATTTTAAATAATCTAAAGGCTCAAAATGACATTTAAAATTGATGTAGACTAACAAAGCGGCCATCTTACTCTGAACGTGTCCGTCTTGGTTCCATCGTGGCCGTAGTCGGCTATCAGCGCCGCGCCGCCGTCCTCTGCGATCCGCCGGGCCAGCTGCTGGACGATGACTCCGCCCTCTGCACACACCTCCACGTGATCCCGCCTTTCACCCGCCTGTCACACACAAACACACAAGTTTGTCTGTCTATACTTGTGAGAACCCTCGTTGACATACTGCATCCCTAACTCTTAACAGTCGAGACTGAATGTCCGACCCAGACACTTAAACCTAAAGTATTCCGATCTTTTCCTAAGTAAAAAGTACCAATACTTACAGTGTAGAAATATATTGGTGCAAGTAAAAGTCCTGCATGTAAAGTAGTAAATAAGTTTTGGCATCAAAATACACTTGTAAGTACAAAAAGTAAAAGTACTTAATATGCAGAGTGGCCCATTTCAGAATAATTAATAAACCTTATTACTGGATTATAATTAGGGATTCAGTAATGTGTCAATATATTTAATGTTGCTGGGTTGCTTAATTTACAACAATATCACAATTTGATTATTTATATTTTGTATTAATAATCTGAATCTGCAAAAGTAACCAGCAACCAAAGTTATCAAATAAATGTAGCGCAGTAAAAAGTAAAGTTTTTCCCTCTGAGATGTGGTGGAGAAGTATGAAGTAGCATAAAATGGAAATACCCAAGTCAAGTACCTCAAATTTGTACTTGCACTATTCCTCCAGTGCCTAAACCTAACTCACACCTTAAACCGGCCAAAATGTCCTCACTGCGCTGGTTTAAAACTGAAATTCATCCTCACAAGGATAACCACAATTCAAGGCCATTAAGACATTAAAAAACATTTTCTTGAGCTTTTTTTTTTTTGGACACAAATCGTTAGATGTTGGAGCCCTAGTTCATCATTTATATCCCAGTAAGTAAAACCAGACTGATTGTGATTGAATGTGATATCTAGTTATACACCTGCTGTGTGTTTGAGTGAACCGTTCACTCGTTTGGTTACCGCATCACAGGGCTGACGCCTCTATGGGCCTAGAACCCAGCTAAAAACAAAGGCGACCTCAGTGAGAAATGAGTCCCTCTTTTCTTCAAACCTACTTTCTAAAGTTTCATGGTTTGTGTCTGGTTTCATCATATGGAGGCTGAACTCTTGCGGCGACCAGCCCTTAAACTGGATTTAAGAGCAGGTTCTTCATCCAAACAGACTGATAATGATGATGACGAGGATGATGTCAGGCCTCTGGCAGGATGTTCAAAGTGTCTACAGTGAGCCAGAGAGGCCAAATCAAACAGGCTGCGAACGTATAGATGGGATAAATGTGGTCAATAAAAACCAGATGGCGGCTATAAAACAAACCTCTAAGAGTGTATCTGAGGAGTTCATTTCCACAGCGTTTAAAAGATTAAAGACGTTCTTCATTCTGTACTTAAAAGTTAAAATTATCCAGCTCTTTATGTGTTCGAGTTAAGTGAAACCTCTGATTTAAAACAAAATTCCTGACATTTGTATTTATTTTGTCTCTTGCCGTCTGGCGTTTCAGCCTGACATTCAACTCCACCCACCTCCAGGTGAGTCACGTGACCGCGCCTCTCAGGTACTGACCTGCACGAGCGTGGACGAGGCCAGAGTGGGAGACGGCGCCACGACAAACCTCAGCCGGTCCTCCTCCTCTGGGTCGACGTCCACCATCACCTCCCTCCATCCTTTCTGCGTCCTCTAGCCAAAGCAAACAAACCCCAACTCAAAACACGCGAGAGGATTCGCTGCATGAAGTCACCGACACCAAAGACTCCAGAACAGCCCAACCTGTTTATCAATCAATGAAGCTGGCCTTACAAAAAATCTCTCTTAAATACAGGAAGAGTTCGCTGGACCTTTAAAATCAGACAGTTCAGTGTGAAAACACTGCAATAAGAGATAGAACGCAGCTCATGACAAACTCACACTGCGGCTACTAATACAGCTCCAGGCTTTGATCACGATACAGATTGTCATTTTCATATCTCTTTACATATTGAGGGGTGAGGGATTCGACTCTGGCGCCATCTGGTGGTCATATGACACCGTGCTAGACAGCGGGGACACTGAGGCGAATGGGCAAAAGTGACAACTTTCACCAGAAAATGTGCCATTTATCTACAAACAAATACTAATAAAATAGCTATAATCACATTAAAAAAAATCTTGGCCTTGAACTAACCTGAAATTTGTGGATTGGCAGAGCGTCAAAGAACTCGTGAGCGAGGAAGACGCTGAATCCTGTGAGAGGAAGAGAAACTGAGCGTGAGATAATTAAGCAAATGGAAAAAATAAACCTTTTAAAGTTGGTAAATACATTTTTACTCTCTTTTATATGGCGTGAAATGAAATAATATAAACGGGTGCAAAATATGTCGGGACACCCAGTGTGCTGATATGGGTTGGTGTATTCTTATAACATTATAGCTCATATTTATTAAAGGATGGTTATTAACCACTTCAGTACCTGGAACTTTGATTGTTTATGCCACAAACTGCCAGATTCTGGCCTTTTAATTTCAAATGACGTTACGCCTTGAAAAAGTACAACATTGCACAACTATGGATCGATGCGGCAAAACGGAAGGAAAAGATCTTCTATTCCACACATTCTTCTTCATTGTCAAAACCCGGTAGCCTACATTGCCCACAATGCAATTCGACTGCTGGCATATGTGGTCGTGGCGGCGGAGGTCTGGTCACTTCCCTCCAACAGACCGTTTTAATGCCGACTCAAGTGACATCACTCGAGGACGTTGATCCGCTTTCACACGGCGCCCTCTGGAGACACTAAAGGCTTTATACAACTAAACATATGCAGTTGTACTCTGTAACAAGTGGATACACACACTCTAGTAATGCTGATTGCCGTTATTATTTTCTCTCCTGGATGCAGAGCTAACAGCAGTAATACCTGTAGGAACCATTAGGTGCAGTCAGCCGCAGTGGAGGAACTTTTGTCAGACATGAACTTCTTACATGCAACATAACTTTCTGCCCTAATAAAGGTTCCTTATTATTAAAACACGGCTCAAGGTTTTAGAATCATCCATCCAGAAGAAATGACATTTTACTAAGAAGTGTGATGAATTGTAGAAGTTGCTGTGATATTCTGTGTTTCAGTGAGTTTCTGAGGTTGAAACACTGATGATGACACGTTGCCATGTTGCATTTTAGAAACAGTACAATCACAAAACCTGCCTCTGCTTCGGTGTACCTGTGGGGACGTCGTCTAGGCAGCGGTACCAGGACACCGGCAGCCCGGCAGCAGTTGCCCCGCGGCGGTAAACCGGCTCGTCCTCAGCATCTGCCTCCTGGCTGCGGTTACCGGTCAGATTCTGGGCCTGGAGGCGACTCAGAGCCGGACTCACCTCGACCAGGTGGAGGGACACCGAGGCCTCGCCGAGCACGGACCGCAACTGACTGAACACCTGGAGGGAAAATACAACACCGATTCATTGAACAGGTGAACGCCACACGATGACAACGTTTAAAACACGTTCAGCATCAGTTAGGATCCAGCAGACAAATTCACTTTTTTTTGGAAAAGTAAAAGACTTTAAACATTAAATATAAACATGTGGAAAATGGCACATATACAATTAATACAGCAAATAGAATCAAATACATGAGGTGAATTATTTGATTTGATCTTTTGGACAGCTAGCTTAGCTTAGCACAAAGAAAGGAAATGAAGAAACAGCTAGCTTGTCTCCCCTGAAGCTTCCTAATCAACACGTTATATCTCATTTGTTTAATCTGTACTTCAAACTTGTGACGTTTGTAAAACTCCCTGACTTTTCGGGTCTGTAACAGACTGTGATCAGTTCGTACTCTGAGGACGTCACCGGCCAGCGATCCTTTTCCAGGTCCGAGCTCGACCAGCTGCAGCTGTTTGGGTCCGCCGGCTCCCATCCACTCACTGAGGATCCACACGCCGAGCAGCTGGAAGAAACACAGAAGACATGTTCAAACGACACACAGCAGGAGGAAAAGGTCAAAGGTGCCGTCACAAGTGTTCGCATCTATCGGTTTCCTGCCGTTGTTGTGTAATTAACCAATTAGTCAGGCTGCGGGAAAATAACCAGTGTGATGTTTAATTAATCGGCTTATAAAATGCTAATATTAGTTTGCTTTACTTTCTTTTGTATGAATATAAAATGCCTGCAGTGCTTTTACTACTGTGACTGAATTTATGTTAAAGAAAGTTCAAATATTTTCACGTATTTTGAAAACACGGGAACGTAGTTTTCCAGGATTTCCGTGTCCTTGAGGAATCTGTTTTACATTGCTCTCAGCTGTACGTAGTATTGGATGGCTGTTAAATATCAGCAAACAAGCTAAGAAGTAGCTGTAGATGAGATCACTTTGTTATGATATATATATATGCTATATAAATAAAACTGAATTGAAATTGAATTGAGATCAATCACGTAGATTAAAGCATTTGATCTCAAATGAACTCCCGTCATAAACTGAAGAGACGTGACGGCTCACCTCTCCGAAAACCTGACTGATTTCTGGCGACGTGATGAAATCTCCGTCCGGTCCCAGCATGTCGTTCCTCACATAATAACCCTGAACGAAGGACGACGAGGAGCAGAGGCTGTGAGTCTGTTCCGGTTACACGCAAAGGAGGAGCAGCTCACCTGAGAGGGCGACTGACACGTACCGTCACAGGGTTGGTGAGCACCTCTCTCATGTACTCTGCCACCGGAATCGGACCCGTGGCTGTTATTTTGGAGGTCAGGTGTCGCAGCATGGAGGGCCGGGGCTTTTCCTCGCCTGACGGAGGCGCGCAGAGGAGCCTGCTGGGAGCTGCTCGCCGTCGCACTGTCAGACGCAAACATTACAAAATGTTCACTTTTAATGGTAAAAAGCTTTTTTTGTCTGAATGAGACGTCCAACACACACGTCTGTCCCTCCAGACTTGGTGTTTTCATTCACACATTTAAATCTATTTACAAATCAGAACCTAAAATTTAAATCTGGCAAACACAAGTTCTATCTTCAGCAAAACAGGAAACTGATTATTCAACAATAAAAAGCTAAACAGGCCAAACAACAACAGGAAAGAAACGCTTCGGTTGTGCCACAAATGCATCCAACGTGCCAGAAAACGGGCAAATATTAGGTGTCACAGCACGAACAGTGTCTCACAACATCTGGACAAGTAATCTGCATTAAACAGTGTTTAAATCACCCGGATGGATCAGACTCACCTGCTGCTGCTGGACTGACGCTGCTGATCAGCAGCTGGGGCTTGATACCAACACAAGCCCTCATTCTTCTGTTCATCTAAATACAACTAGGACGCGGGTCTGGTGTCCGGCTCGGTGGCATTATGCTGTAATTAAGTGTAATTATTCTGTAACTTAAAAGGATTGAGCCTTCTGTAACCGACGCTCTGCTCTGCCCTCTGACAGGACGGCGGCTAGCCAGTTAGCATTAGCCACTTTAGCTGCGAGTACGTTAGCGGTCAAAACCGAGAGGATATAACCGGAAACAACATTTTTAGCTTCGGGTAGAAACGATAAAAGAAAATGTATATACATGTGTTAGTTTGTGTCCGTCGGTTCGGCTAAAAGCTACAAAGTCCGTGTGTAATAGCTAAATGCTAACGCTGTCAGCGATGACCGGTAAGCAAAACGCAACGAAACATATAACATCCGGTTAACCTTTCGCAATAAAACACTTTTTGTTGGACATATTTTTAGCGCCAAATGAAAAAGGAAATATACCGTTTTTAGAGTTAATTTTCAATTTCATCAATGAGCCAAGATAGGAACGTATGTGCCATAGCTGGGATTTTAGATTCAGCAAGGTCATCAGTCCAAGTAAACAGAATTTAAAGTCAACAAAAAACACATTTTATTTATTGAGTTAAGCCGCGTCATAATGGTCTAAATGTTGTTTCAAAGCCTTCTCTGTACTTCTTTACAGATGGATCATTCTGGCAGCAAATATTAAATAATTTTCACTTGAATTCGTTCACTTTATTGTATAGAAGTTACATTTTGAGTTTAAAACATATCAGAAACAGCCTTAAAAGCCAACATGTAATATGTGTGTAACCGCAGAATGAACATTAAAATAAACCTAATAGCGGCATTTAGTGCAGAAAAGGCACAGTGTAACTCAAAGTGCTACACATAAAGAAAACAAAGAGCAGACAGTTTAACCAGTTAAGATTTTGAAAGTACATACAAAGGAGGAAAGAAAATGGTAAAAAAAAAAAGATCAAATAATGATGAAATCAAACGTTTACTAAATTATTTTGAAAGACAATTTTCATCAAGTCGACTAATGACAATCTTGACACGTCGACAGGAACGACAAACTCTCTGATTGGACGATCGGTGGTTACGTAGTAGGAGAAACATTGTGACTGGCTCGGCAAAAGCTACGTGACGTCAAGAGCAGGAAGTGCTAATGTATTTCTCGCATAACATTTACATTAAATACTTAACGAAACAAAGGAAATGCTAGGTGCATTTCCCATTCTCATTTTGTTTTAACTAAGAATATATTGTACGGAAATTGGAAATTCGGATTTTCAATTACGGAAATGCCTTCCACTTCCGGGTCACGTCTCCTCATGCGGTAGCAAGCATGGCGGCGAAAAACAAGCACCGCAAGAAATGTAAAGCGACCAGTAAAGTGACATTTCAGGGTGAAGAAAACGGCATGGAGGCTGAAAACAGCGGCGGGGAGGAGGACGAAGATTCGGCAGCTAAAGGAGGCGAAGACAACGCGGACAAAGGAGACGAGTTGAACCTGGAGGAGGTTTTACGGCTGGGAGGAACACAGGTGCCTTTACCAGATTACACTTCACTACAGGGTTTCTTCTCTATAAACAGGGATGTGTTGCGGGGTTAACGAGCAGAAGCGCACTTATACACGTTTACTTTGTGTTTTCTGACCTGGGCTGCAGTTTATCTGTGTTTTTAATGGTGACAAATAATTACAAAGTACATTTCTAATAAACACGAGGTAACGTTAGTGTGAGCCATCTTCAGGTTTTGTAAAAGGATCGATAACTGGGATAAACCGATGTTTCCATCGATATAAAGATAAAGATAAAGATAAACTTTATTAATCCCACAGGGGGAAAATGTACTGTAACAGCAGCTCAAAACTCAGACGAAATTAAATAAAAACGCAAA
>JAVQJV010038214.1:0-21647 GCA_036024995.1 Gadopsis bispinosus
GGTTCTATCGTGCAGCGAGTTCTCTGTTACTCCCCGTTAGTGGACAGAACTGCGGTGGGACTCGAAACACTCCCGAGGGAGAAGCAGCAGCCATATGAATTAGAAAACAAACTAAAAACAGTTGCAGTGTCTCTGGGCACAGCTGGAACACGTGTTGTAGTGCATCTCTAGCTGGACCCTTTTCTGACATTGTCGGCTCCACAATGGAGCATTCTGATACATTATGTAGTCTAACATCATTCTTTCAATTACATTTTTTGTTAAATGTGTACAGAGAAAAATTGTCACGAGAGAAAGAGAGAGATACAGAGAGTTTTTTGGCACCAGGCCTTTCTTGTGAGTACTTCTGTAGTGTTATTCTAGAGCACTTGTTATAACAAGATATAAAGTGTTGTTGCTGTAACTTGGTATCTCGGATATGATGCTGCTGTTGCTGTAGCGCAAACTATTGATGGGTATAATGCATTTGTCAGCCCCCCCACCCAGCCGTCACTGGTACCTATACTAACCTCTTATCATATTATTGTGCTAAAAACCTTTCTTTATATTGTAGATTATAATTAAAATACTGTATTCCATGTATATCCTATTGTATATATATATTTGTCTGTGAGAGAGAAAGACAGACTTGTGGACTCTCACCTTGGGGCAGGAGCACATCAACAAGCCATTCAGCGTGGTCTCTGAAAAGGTAGAGAAGAAATCTATAAAAAATACTTGATTTACAGGCGAACTGCTTCTCAGAGCCTATTTACAATTTCACCTAGAGTATACACCGCAGAGCTGGAACACAAAACATCTTCCCTCAATATCAAAGAAAATACAACACTGCAGAGCCATGCAATTATAACATGCTACATGCTGGAGAAAAGAGAAACAAGCGGCTGCGTTGTTTTGCGATGATGATCTCATTATCAGCACAGGGAATTACGTAACCATGGCAATGCATTTCCTCTGGGTTAAAGTGAGGAATAATGAGGCAGGGTGTAGGTGATGTATGTTTGAAATGGCATCTTATTGCAGGAGGGGGAGAATCCGGGAGATGGAGAGAAGAGGTGAAACAGATGCATACCCTGCTATCCTCTGGCTGCACTCCTCGCATATATAGAGAGGAGGGGGCTTGTCTCCCAGGGCAACAGAAAGAGTAGGATCTATACACATCTGCAAAGTAAGACAGGCAGCGTTAGAATATGGATGAGGTATTTTAAAGGTGAACATGATAACATGTTTATAATAATTTATTTTCAAGCAAACAAGAGGGAAAGAATCAATTTCTGTTAATTTAGGGACTGTACAAAAATGAATGGGGATGGGGCAGGAGACTGGACTCATGCTTCACTTTTCAAAAAGATATTTAAAACTATGGAATTGGTACAAATCATTTTACCTTTAATAACCAAAAGTGCATAAAGAGTTTAACATGGTGTACTCCAATTTAAACCTTGTTATGGAATCATTTTCACACCAACTGATGTAGAATTAGCATTAAGTGTCAAAATAATGGCAAACATAACAAACCTCTGCATCCTGTTTAGCAAATATTCTAGATAATTCTTTATTTTTGAACCAAGATCTGTCACTGCCACTTCATATAAAACATTTGTATTTTTCTGACACATTTAACTTTACTGTAGTTGTGATTTCTGATGCAGAAAGGCAAAGCAAAGCAAAGGTGGGAGAATAGTGACAAGTGACGTGCACTCTGAAGAGATAAAGTTCAACCACTAAAGACCCTCCCCCACTCTGTCAAAATGTTTAGACTACCATCCCTTTAGCAAAAAAAAAAACCTAACCCTCTACTTTTCTGAACCTCCTTGCCCCTTAATCATTTTTGTACAGTCACTCACAATAGCATGTCATGCATTACATTTACTGTGGCTAACATTTTCCATTTGTACCTCTCGCATAGCTCTCTAAGGGTAGTATATCATGTTCTTGCCAAAGAAATCATGTGACACCCATACCTGTCTCCCTATGCCTCTGTGTGGATGGCTGCGTACATATGCTGCCCTCTGTTCTCTTGCAACCTGTGCCTGGCACCTGTGCTAAACCTCAATGCTCATGGACTCAATGTTCAGATGGTGCACTTTAATTTACTGTGCTCACTTGATGCCACCCTATCCTCAAGGGCTGCGCAGGGTCGCTGCTTCCAATTAAGCCCCCCCTCCCCTCCAGACCCCCTCCATGCTCCTGGTAATTGAAATCTGGCCCCTGTCCGTGCCCCTGTTCCTACTCTATTTGTCAGTTTGGAGCACAATTGAGTAAAGGCAGAGCTGATAAAGCAGAGCAGCAGCAGCAGCAGCAGAGACGGGTGTAAAGTAGCATAGAAGCTGATATCATTACCCCACTCGCACAGTTGCCCGGGCATGCGCTGATTTATCGAGGGGCTCACAAAAGTGAACACGCCGACACACAGGATTGAACTGGGCAAGGCAATCTGGCACATGCATGCCCCATGTCCCAGATGAAATTCTCAAGAGAAACAGTTTTTGAATACAGAGTGCACTGCTAATTTATCCTCTTACAGTAACAAGACATTGTAGGCGTGAAAGTGTTGTGGGATCTTTTTTATGCATTCAATAACTTTAAATATACCAGTGGTGTAAGAGTTCATGTTGAAAGGTTTTTTAATATATTTTCCAAGAATGAAGTCACCTTGACAGCAGGTTTATTGATGGCATTGTGGCATTCGATGTGTTGACAGTGGATGGGGTTCCATGCTGATCCGGGAAATTGAAGAGAGACAGAAAATTGGCAGTAGGGGAGGAGAAAAGAAGAAAAATGGAGGATAGGTTAGACCTTTAGTCAGTTCAAGGACAGATAAAGCAGCAGATAATCAGAGAATCAGACCTGTGTACTGCAGCCCCCTGTATTCACTGATGGCTCCTGGTGGCTTCAGGTTGGGCCAGTAATGAAACAGCATCTGCACAGCTGGAGGCTTTACTTGGGACGGGCCATATGATATGACATAAAGAAGGTCCTGCACACAGTATAAACATCAAGAGTAATTCAAGCGTGCAATGATATTTTGAGACATTTGCATACTAATTCACTAACTGTTCACTAACATGCTTTATATACATTTTGTAAAGACTAAATGTTTTGCCAAGAGTTACTAGATGAAAACAATGGATACCACACTCATGCTGCTATACATGAAGCTACCACCAGTAGACCATTAGCTTAGCTTTGCATAAAGATTTGGAGCAGCAGAAAACAGCTAGCCTGAAATGTAAAAACAAGTTGTAGTTTTAAGGGAAGTTATGCACAGTTTTCTACATTTTAGTTATTGTATGGATTAAACAAACAATATATAACATTTAAATTAATGAGTTTCAGCTGGTAGGAGAATGTCTTTACCTTTAAACAAAACCAGGCTAGCTGTTCCCCGTCTTTCCAGTGGTTATGCTAAGCTAAGCTAACTGTCTTCTGGCTTTAACTTCATATATAGCGCACAGATGGAGATGGAGAGTTGTGTCGATCTTCTCTCTCAGCAAGAAACCTAACAAGACTATTTACCCAAATGTCAAACTATAAAAAGGATTCCAGAGAGCAGCACAGTATTGTGTAGAGAGCTTTTACTTTTAGACCAGACAGTGTGTGGTTCCAAAACAAGATGTCTAAATAGAGAGTTGAAGTGAAACCTGAACATTTGGGTTTTGTTACAGAGGTAGGAAAACCTCATTTAAAATCCCATTGACATTTGTAAGTACGCTAATAATTAACACAGCCTTTAATATAGAAAGTAAACCCCAGGGAAATTTGATCAAAACAGAATTTACAGTCAGCTGTTTTTCTATGTCCTGTATGCATACAATTAGTTTTTTGAAAGAATCAAAAATGACATTTCCCAGTTGTGGTTGATCTTACTAGGGGTGGAAATTCTACTGAAGAACGGGCTTTGTTTCTTCAGCAAAAAGTGCTGAGTGAGAGATTGCACTGAGTTACAGAAGCTAGTGGAGCAGAGGCTAGCTAGTTACAAATAACCTTATAGCTGCATTATGTATTCAGAGGAGAAGTACCTTCCACACTTCCTGTTTGTGCTTCATTAGACACTCCAACAACTGACAGTGATATACTAGAAAGAAGCAGAGAGCCGTCACTACACAGCGATACAGTGTGGGTTATATTTGCATGCATGCTTCGCAAGTAGCCAAAATGAGGGTTTACCTGGATTTGAGGTGTACTGCATTGCAATCATGAGCATAGAGGAGGCAGACAGATTGACATAGGCTGGGACTCCCCCCTCCCTCCGAGTAGAGCCCACTACAGATGAGCAAGAAACAGAAAGAACGATAATCACTCAAAAGATCTCTTTTGTTCTCTGTTTAAGATAGTAGTATAGATTGTAGTGTAGTGTAATCTGATTATGTGTCAACACTTCTTGCTTAGTAGCTTATTAAGACTTAATTGCATAATATTTTGTTTAATTTAGGTACAGTTTCATTATGACAGGAAGGGAATTCATTGTCTAAATGATCTTATGATAGATCATACTCACATATAGCCATGGGAAGGAAAGAGGTGCTCAGGTACTCAATGATGTCTTTGTGGAGAAAAGGGGGAAATGTGGCTAAAGTGGAGATCATAGTATAGGGTAAAGTGCTGAGAATATCATCACTGAGAAAGGGCAGGAGGCAAGTTGTTGTGTAAAATATGGACTGTCCCAGATCTGATGAGAGAAGGAAAAGGCAAAAAAAAAAAGACAAAAAGAGATACACAGACACTCATTCAATTAACAGTACATACAGTATTCACATACTGTATGCCGCCACAGATGTCAAAGTTACATGAACCTTCAGTCATTTAACAGTAAAACAGTGAAAAAAGAGAACATTTGGAATAGCAGCTTCAGTTGAGGCATTCAGATTCCTTTAAAAGCCACTCAAGTAAAGTTTGCCCTCAGGAAATGTAGAGCATTCTAGCCAAGGAGATGGGTTTTCATGCTTTTGAGCTTTTTTTAACAGTGGTAAAATATTCATGAAAAACAAGAGCACAGACTGTGATGCAGCCTTGGGCCCGTGACCAGCAGTGTGCAAATAACTCATTCTCAGATGTATTCTGAAGTGTATAAAAAAATAAAAATAAAACATTATATTTGCCTATGTGTGTTTTCCATTTAACTTATACTATATTTTCACATGACAACATAAGTAAAACATTTCTCCCACTTTACATAACAAGCATGCAGTCAAGTATGATACACGGGAAGAGAAGGCCTATCTCTGGTGTATCCAATGGCTTATGAACGATTAAGTTGACAGGATCCAGCGTGCTCCCAATCACCCCATGCATCCCTCAAGATCCTCAGCAGGACTTCTCTCCTCCAGTTACAAAAGAGGCCAAAAAAGCAGCAGTGGCTTCATGCAGGCCAGACGGCTCGGGGATGATGATGACAAACAGTGGTGCACTGGGCCTTGACTCACCATGCTGACCGTGCTGCAGCAGGGGCACCAGGTCAAGCAGGGTCACGAGGGTCACATAGAGGCCCTGATAGTCCAGAGAGGGGTACTCTGAGAGCTGAGCGTCCCGACTCTGCTGCCCCTGCCCCCCGCGGTCTGACGGGGCATCGCGCAGAACGCTGTAAAGGAGGGAGCGAGTAACTGTAGGGTTGATGGAACTGACTTGTGGTCTTAGAGATGGGGTGAGTGGGAATGGCACAGGAAAAAGACACATGGTCATGGGCACGGCCAAATTGGAAGCTTCCTGGTTCTCCTTCCTGCCTGTGCGGGACAGAATGCTGCTCCGGGGCGGGAGGGGCGGGAGGGAAGGGGAGGGGAGGGAGGGTAGGGGAAGGGAACAAGGGAAAAAAAGAGACAACAAAGACACAAAAAAACAGCACATTACATTGAAATGGCACTACAGAGACAGCGTAAATAGAAAAAAACAAACCCAGATAAACCCCACATAGGATGCAGTGTCTCACTATTTGACTGTATCACTGAAGGCATGGGCAAATTTTCCCTGCATTGTCTGTTCAGAGTGACTTTAATTCAATTTATTTCATTTTGTCTATCTTTGCACTTGAAAAAAAAAAAACATGAGCACAAACTGCAATGATCACTGCATCTCATGCGTATCTGGTGACAAGGAGCAAAAATATAAAAAATGGCATGTTTTCAGTGGCAACCCCATACTTCTCCAAGAAGGCACAGTGCAAACGACTGTCCCTCGATGGCTGCCATCTTCCAATCAGCAATGTCAGAGGCTGCCATTCGAAAAGGCCAATGAGCCGTGGAATTAAACAAATAACAAAAGGAATTTCCTTGTCTTTAGTGGGGCTGTCAAGGATGGGAGTGACACCAAATTGGTTCGGGAAAATACAGAGGTGACACTTTTGAAACATGCTTCAGCCAGTAATAAACATGTGTGTGAGGTTAGATCAAGTGCTCCTAGGTCACAGCACATGTTTATTGCACCAGAGAAATAATGTCCGTATGCATACGTTATGATACTGTATCAGTATCATCAGGAGAAATAATGAGATCCAACAGGCATATGGATTCAGGTTTCTAAAATAAATGTAACAACTAATCTACGGTAGAGGAGAAACTATAATGACAAAGGAATAGGTTGTATCAGGGGGAGATGACTGGTAGCATTATGTTTGTGAGCTAATGCAGGATGGACAATTGTGTTTGCTGTCCTCTGGGGAAGGTGGTGGACAAATTCAATTTTAAGGGAGGAAAAACAAAAGGAAAAACTAGTTGGGTTGAGTGTGGAACGTCTAGGGTGGAGGAGGGGGGAGGGGGGGCCAGAGAGCATTGCTCTTTTTACTGCACATTGTTAAAGAGCTAAGCTGTTCTATCAGGCAAATGATTGGGATTTATCACGAGAGCCCAGATTATAAATGCTGATGTATTGTCGTTTTATTTTTTATGTTGTGTTTTATTTTGAAAAGGTCACTCAAAAAGTAGAGTTACAGCATTCTCGGCAAGTGAGAAAGGGGATGTCGTTAAGATTGTTCAACATAACATTAGATAGCATAATGTTGAGCCTATGCAGAATGTAACATTTTCAGACTGATCCCCTCAAAGTTATACTCTGTAAGATTTTAGTCTGTGTAGCTTCATGCATAAAATCTGCATTATTATACAGCGTAAACTCAAGCAGGACTAATTCGCAAAACAGCAGACTGTATCTCAGAGTATGACTTTTTCACTGCCCATTTCTCATATAGAAAAACATCATTAGTTTGAACAATGAACATAGACATAAACAGACTCACTCACACGCACACGTTGAACATATACACGCAAAGATACGCACACACACACACACACACACACGTGTGCACGCATACATACGTACAAACGACACCAAAAAATCACAAACATATACGACACATAAAACACATGTAGAAATGCACTGATACAGACACATGACACACATTGACTGTCAAACCCTGCAATGTCAATACAAAATCATTGACGGTGTGTAACGGTAATTCAAAAAGCACAATCAGACCTCCTAAACTGAGAGATTGTCAGGTGCGTGAGGGAAAAGCAAAACTGTGCTACATCCAAAGTAACGTCTAAACAATACTAGCTATGATTCGTGCTCCCTGCAGTCATTCTTATGAGTGATACGGTTTGGCAGGAAGTCAGCTTCGCTCACTGATGCAGAGAGCTCAGTCTGACTTGGAGAAATATGGCAAAGCCAGGCCTCATCTTTAAAGAGGCATATAAAATGAATCCCTTCTTTATTTTCTCTTCTGCATCTGACCTGTGCTGAGCCTAATCTTGGCGTGTGAATCAACAACCATCTTGTTTGGCCGTTTCAGTTTTTCTTTCCAGGAACATGACACATGCCAGCTCCATGTTTCAAGGCTCACTACTCCCACTTTCTCTCTCTCTCTCTCTCTCTCTCTCTCTCTCTATTTTATCTTAATTCTCTTTCTTCACCCCGGGCTTCACAAGGCACAGGTGTATGGATGATTCTGGAGTCCCTGCTGAGGAATCCAGACCCGTCTAAAGGTGGGGGGACTTATTGGCCCTGCATATCTGCGACTAAGAGGCTCTGCTTCTGGGAAAATATCAAGCAACTGTTAAAAGGGGGGTCATAGCGAGTGATTCCTCTGGCACTCAAAATGACACTGCCCCTCCGAGACAAGATCGCCACTTGAGTTTACACAGATTGCGGCAGTTGCAGCCCCTGTCATGCTCCATCTGTGCCAAAGACATATGAGAGACCAGTTTAAAACGGCACAGTGGCTGCTGGACAGCCCTTCAGCAAATCACAGGGTATCCTCAGCAGAGGAATAATCCTAATGGGGCTGAGGAATAAAGTATAGAATTAAGGCTGGCTTCCAATCTCAAATAGATTGCACCCAAAGCTGATAATAATGATAAAAGTGGGGCATACAAATTCTGCCTCCAGTAATCCCACCCTTTTTCTAAATTAGCTGATAAGTTAGGACGGTTCTATTTTCTGTGAAGCCAGCGGGCAGTAAGTCTAAACCAATTGTATGACGTGCAGAAATATCACTGCTGTTTATTTTGATATAGAAAGAAGTTCCAGCCGGAGACAAACAAAAAAGGGGGGAAAAGACACATCCTGAAATAAGATGTATCCAAAATGGCTGCCGACTTGACCTGTGTTGGAGGAGGAAATAACATGCTGTTCCATCCTCGGGCTTTCACAACACCCAGGGGAGCCGGCTGACCCTGCAACTGCGGAGCCGGAGGAGCTGCCCTCTCCGACGGCCCCTCTGGGAAGGACACAACGGGCTGCCCAAAGGAAGCGTTCATCTAGCAGCCGACCACTGAATCAATAAACATCACTGAGCTGTCTATCTCTGCTGCTCCTTTAAAACAACACCATAACTCCATAGGAAATCTGCTACAGTCCCTCATTTTCTTCTGTCTCTCAAAGCAGGGCAGGCGAGGCAATAGGCGGAGTTGGCCACTTCCCTAACTTCCTTACTAAATTCATATTAGCCATGTAATGGTGTCACCGTGAGGCCTTTCAGAAAGTGTGTCAGTACAACCTACTGTAAGTTATCTTGCCTGATCATGAAGGAAGCTAAATATCAAACATTATACTGTCTGTTACTTCACCTGTTGGCTCCAGAGCAGGGTACTTACCTGAGCAGGGTTTGGGAAAAGTATTTCAGTGTGTTTGCAATGTCTGTTCCGGAGGGCACAGGGTAAATATTGTGTTGCACACGGTTGTGATACTCTTGCAAGTATCGTATCTTAGAGGCAACTAGACAAAATAAAGAGCAGAGTAACAAGCAAATCAACACTAGTGAGACTATCATGGCGAGTAAAAAAATATTCATCTGAGTACAAGGATGAGGGAAATGGTGGTGCATGCATGAAGCTGCTCTGTTGTTGCATCCTGGTTGAGATTCACACTGGACAGCATGTAACACTGGATGCTCCAATTATTAAATCAAACAATGAGTCTGCGTTCCCACGGCTCTCTGGTATTCACCAGGTGACCTTTTTGGTACAGCAGCGAAGTCACAGGAAGCCCTAGAGGAGGCAGTGAGCTATTGTTTACAGAAACAAGTTCGTGTACAAAAGGTTGCCAGTTCAAGTCCCAAGACCAGCTGGGAGAATGTGGTCAGGGGTGAACATGGATGAGGACTTGCTCATGATACTGAGGGACAGTTCAGCAAGGACAAGAGACATATAGGTTCAAATAAGTTGAAAGCGGGTGATCGCTGACCCATTTTCTGTGACTCTGGCCAGTAGTGTTTATCTTCCTCCCTGACCTGTAAATGACAAACCCCAAAATAAAAACAGCAGCTGCAGGCTTTCAGCATGTGTGGTGACAGCCTGTCCTGCAATACATACTGCAGCACACACGCTTCTCTCTTCTTACATTTAAAGCATCTTGAGCGTCTTTGAGCATCTTTTTTAAAACATTTTGATGCCCTGAGAACCAAATGCATTTGGAAAATATAGAGGTAACGGCTGCCAATCTGTCGTTTGACAGTAGGAGCCTAATAACATAAGCAGGGTTCATCGATTTCTGATATTAGCCTGGTTTTCATTCTTCCATGTATTGGCCACTAAACAATATCAACAACACACAACTTCTAGACCAGTTGACATGGGAGCCCCAAACACCAGGTTTGACCCCACATTTTATGCCTATTTTATACTTAAAGCGAGCAATATGTGACTGAAAGTGTGCAGAGACCATTCCGTGACATGGAAGAGGATCTGAAGATAGAGGCTGCTTTCCACCAGTTTCAAAGCCGTGGGAGGACACAGCCTCCAGGATGGTGCGATCAATCCACATTATTGATCAATCTAATGCCACCGTGTTGCTCAGGAAGCAATCTGCCGGGTCGACCTTGAGACCAGCAGCAAACCTGGCTTTTCGCACGCGCCTCATCCAGCCACGTCAATCAAAAAAAATTTAAAAATTAAAATAACACACACACACAACGTGAGTGCGATCTAGCCGTGAAATTGTTTTTCCAATAACATGCCGAGGAACACAGGATGCTGCACAGAGGCTCCCTGTGTGCCCGGAGCCTCCAGCCGTCCTCTGCAGTGAGAGGACGTGTTGCGACCTGCCATGGCAACCGCGGTTTCATCACCACGGACAGCTCCCCTCATTCGCGTTCCTGGCTAAAACAAAAATCACATTTCCCAGTTTCCCAAAGCCCCATGACAAGACAGGAAAGAGACGAAACGCACACACAGCCGTACTTACACTGCTCTGCCTTCGTAGACATTTCGCGGACACTTGGGGAAACATAAAACCCCGACTGACAATTGTTTTAGTGGGGTTTTTTTTTTTTTTTCCTCCCCTCCCCGGCGTTGTGTTTCCCTCGGTCGTGGAAAAGTGAATGTACACCCCTTTCAGCCCAGGCTCGGCTTGATTGTACCACTCTGCGCGATGGATTTAGACACTGTGGCTTTTTAGCGGTCGTTGTCGTGAGCTTTTAGCGGAATTAAAAACCAAGACCCGTTTTCCGAGTCGAGTCCATTTTTAATTTCAGGAATTTGATTCTCTCAGCGGCGGAGAGGAGTGTTGGTGTGCATCTGCCACCGCATACCTTTCCAAATGGACTGATCCGACTCTGACAAATTGTCATTCAAGAATTCCAACATCCCTATCGGCCCACTTTGGAGTGATTCTAGGGGGAAATAGCAAGGACCTGAATGTATTTGCTTAAATGTCCCTGTATTTATGTATCTGTGCTGCATATAAAAGGGGAACGTGCAACAGATGGTTTTCACATTGGCATGATCATAATCATGACGTGTCCAAATGACATCTCATGATAGTTTTTTGTTTTCGTGGGGGTTTTTTGGGCGTTTTGATTTTTCCTACGTTTGCGAATGCCAATATTTATAATTTTGGTAACAAGCAGTGAATGCATGTTTGTAATTAAGCTAATATTAATTCCCCATTATCACCTGAAGGCCTTAAAGAGTAAATTATTATTAAGTCTTCGTTTTAATGTATAGATGTACTTGTATATTCCTCTTAGGTTGTGCATCCGTTTCTAGGAGCAAAGTGAAACTGAAAGATGAATAGACGTCAGGCTCTGAAGCATTGACAGACCCCTTCCCATTGTAGTTTGTATAGTTGGTATGTGACTGCAGACAGGACCTGGAATATCCCCTGTGCTTGTTACTACTGTGAAGGTTGTTCCTCAAAGTGTGCTGAGGCAAATATTAAGCCCCATTTTAAAGTAATCAGGCCAGTCAATGGCCTATTTTACACATATATATATATATAAAACATTCCCCACTTGCTCCATGGTCTATTCCTCCTTCAAGTTCGGGTCTTCTACCAGAGGCCTGAGAGCTTGAGGGTCCTGCGGAGTAGCTGTTCCTAGGACTGGACTCTTCTCTTGTCCATGAATGTCTCACTCTTGTTCCAGTAGCCCATTTCTTATCAGCTTTCCCTGGTTCCCCAACACCTGACACAGTCCTTGTTGACCTGGGCAACGTCTGAGCCGGTGTAACTCTTGACCCCTGACCCCTGATTTCCTTACCCACTGAGCTATCCAGCCATGTCTTCAAATTTAAACATACCACAGCAGATATAATGTCAAAGTCTTTATAGTTACAGACATTTTGTTCATCATCAAGTTTTACTTCCCTTCATAACATTTTACACATTGGAAAGATCTGCACACAACAATAACGGTCTTCCTGAATGCTGAGTTCATGCAGAAGTCAGGCTTGTGGAGGTGATCTCTGCCGGTATTCTGGGATGTGATGCATGATCCATCCAGCCGGACCCAGGAGAGCCACAGCAAACACACATATGGCAATGACAGATTGCTGTAAGAATGTTCATGAGAACATAAACTTAAATGTTTGAATAATAGACATTATCATAATATATGTATATACATAATAAAAACACATTATTATAGGTAGTAGCATGAAACCCGATAACTAGCAGAAAAACATTGAAAATCACTTTCTTTTTATTTACTGTTCAAAGGTTTTAGGCAGGTGTGAAAAAATGCTGTAAACTAAGAATGCTTTCAAAAATGGAAGTGTTAATAGTTTAGTTTCATCAATTAACAAAATGATAAGTGAGCGAACAAAAGAAAAATCTAAATCAATATTTGGCATTACTGCCCTTTGCCTTCAAACCAGCATAACTTCTTATAGATACACTTGCACAGAAACGGGCAACGCTGAGGATCGTAGACGCAGTGGTCAGCCAAGGAAACTTAGTGCAGCAGATGAGAAACGCATCAAGCTCATTTCCATTCGAAATCGTAAGATGTCCAGCAGTGCCATCAGCTCAGCAAATGGAGTTGGAGATTTGGTCAGAATTAATGGTGTCCTCAATGCTGAGAAATACAGGCAGATACTTATCCATCATGCAATACCATCAGGGAGGCATGTGATTGGCCCAAAAGTTATTCTGCTGAAGGACAATGACCCCAAACATACAGTCAATGTCATTAAGAACTATCTTCAGCGTAAAGAAGAACAGGAAGTCCTGGAAGTGATGGTATGGCCCCCACAGAGCCCTGATCTCAACATCATTGAGTCTGTCTGGGATCACATGAAGAGACAGAAGGATCTGAGGAAGCCTACATCCACAGAAGATCTGTGGTTCGTTCTCCAAGATGTTTGGAACAACCTACCAGCCGAGTTCCTTCAAAAACTGTACGAGTGTACCTAGAACTGATGCTGTTTTGAAGGCAAAGGGTGCTCACACCAAATATTGATTAGATTTCTCTTCTGTTCATTCACTGCATTTTGTTAATTGATGAAACTAAACTATAAACACTTCCATTTTTGAAAGCATTCTTTCAAAAGTTTACAGCATTTTTTCCACACCTGCCTAAAACGTTTGCACAGTACTGTGTGTTTTGTCACTGAGATCTGGGAAACCAACAAATGCTTGTTCTTGTCCTGTACTCATTCCGTGCTCTGCTCTTTCTGCAGCATGGAGCCTGTGTGAATGCCATGGACTTGTGGCAGTTCACTCCCCTCCATGAGGCAGCGTCCAAGAACCGAGTGGAGGTCTGCTCCTTGCTTTTGAGCCATGGGGCTGACCCCACCCTGCTAAACTGTCACAGCAAGAGCGCCGTGGACATGGCCCCCACCCCAGAGCTTAAAGAGAGGCTCACCTGTGAGTGCTTTCTGAGTCATGGAATCTTTCACTCACACAGGCACAATATACAGTATATTATACAATGGGTTCAGTGCATAGACAACAGCTTTTGGCTTGTAGGAGCTTTGATAAAACTTCAATAAGCCAAATCTGTTTTAACCATTTTTTTTGCAAAATGCATCAATATACTCAAATAAGTAGCCTGACATCACTCAAACTGCATTCAAAAATCGGTCCATGTATCACACACGATTTTTCTTTTCCTTTATCTTCCATGCAGATGAGTTCAAAGGTCACTCGCTGCTGCAAGCTGCCCGGGAGGCGGACATGGCCAAAGTGAAGAAGACACTGGCTCTGGAGATCATCAGCTTCAAACATCCTCAGACCAACGAAACAGCTCTGGTCAGAACCAAGCCTTATTGCTGCTGCTATTTTATTGCAGTATGGAAATTAAACTCACTGCTTAAACCGTGCTGATAGAGCTGTTTAGCTTCCTAATTTGTTACAAATTCTGTTAATAATATTCACTTATGAATAAATAGTGATCTTGCCAGCAATACTCTGTATGATTAATGATGATGTACATCCAGTCAGTTGTAGACATTTACTCAAAACGTTTGCCCTGGGTTGGCGGGACTTTCTCTGAGATTTTAGCACACTAATCTAACCATGTGTAATTTAGCACTGCGCTGTGGCTTCCCCCCACCCTAAGAGGAAACAGGTGACTGAGTTGTTACTGCGTAAAGGTGCCAACATCAATGAGAAGAACAAAGAGTAAGTACACAGCATATACTTTATACATTGATTTAAAACTAAAAAGACAACATTAAAGCTTAAAAAATAAGCAGCAAGAGAGAGAAAATTAACTGCATGTTCAAGCAGATTCAGATTGAAGCAGAAGGAAATAGATTTTGGCCTGGATCATAACTTCATGTCTATTATGTCTTTAAGCTTTATGACCCCCTTGCACGTTGCTGCTGAGAGAGCTCACAACGATATCCTGGAGGTGCTGCAGAAACATGGAGCAAAGGTCTGTTGTTTTGATATAAAATGCTATTGGAAAATGTAATCTGGCAGGGTTAAAAGTATGGGTTGCTAAGACTTAACTCCACTCCCTCTGACTCCAGGTAAATGCTGCGGACACACTAGGTCAGACAGCTCTCCATAGAGCTGCGCTGGCTGGTCACATCCAGACCTGCAAGCTTCTGCTGAGCTACGGGGCCGACCCCTCCATTGTGTCTCTGCAAGGTTTCACTGCTGCTCAGATGGGCAACGAGGCTGTACAACAGATTCTTAATGGTAATTGCACCACCGCTCTTTCTCCCTGTTTGAGATAGTTTGTGTTTAGGTTTGATTTTGAGAAAGTTATTGAGAATGAAAATGCACTCCACCGACTTTAAATTACCCCGGCCAGGATAAGGCAGAATTTAAATTAAATTTAAACCCTGTTCATGGGATTTTATATGATGATGTTTAACAGGGGTCATTTTGCTTTGTATTGAATATCTTTCTCTTGTTCCACAGAAAATGTTCCCACGCGTAATTCTGACGTGGACTACAGATTTCTGGAGGCGGCTAAAGCAGGGGATCTGGACACAGTACAGGTTAGTTTGTTTTTTATTTAGAGACAATTTTCACTTCTACTGTCAGAGGGATTTGTTATTGTAACAGAATCCTTATTGTACACTGGGCTTGTTTTTTATTTATTTTTTTGTCACACTGAAATTTTAACATGCTCAATATTAGCAGTGGTTTGCAAATTACTGTGAAGACCCCATTATAAACCTGCTATCATGCTACTCAGTTGGGTTGCTAATTTTCATACGGTCTCTGTGTGTGGCAGCAACTTTGCACCCCTCAGAATGTAAATTGCCGGGACTTGGAGGGCCGCCACTCCACTCCTCTCCATTTTGCGGCTGGTTACAACCGAGTGGCTGTGGTAGAATACCTGCTACACCATGGAGCTGATGTCCATGCAAAAGACAAGGGGTGAGTTCTTTAATTGACATCTTACACATCTGTAGGTTATATAACGCATGTAATTAGTGAATCAAATTAGATTTGAATTTTACAGCTGGTATTTGATATGAAGATTTGACCTTCTGTTTTTCCTTCTCCAGTGGTCTGGTCCCTCTCCACAACGCATGCTCATATGGTCACTATGAAGTGGCTGAGCTACTGGTCAGACATGGAGCTTCAGTCAATGTGGCCGACCTGTGGAAATTCACACCTCTTCACGAGGCTGCAGCCAAAGGCAAATATGAGATCTGCAAACTGCTGCTCAAAGTGAGGATCTATTATTGTCGCCTGTCACTGTTGTTTGTACATTCATTTGTGTCCTGTGTTAGTTATTGTTGTGGTGATGATTTCTGGCGGGGAAATGTATAACTTTGACCTGTAAAGTCACACATTCTATACACACTAAATCTATAAAACAGTGCAATCAAAAACTCTTTTCTTTCAGCACGGAGCCGACCCATCCAAGAAGAACCGTGACGGCAACATGCCACTGGACATGGTGAAAGATGGAGACACTGACATCCAGGACCTGCTGAGGGGTGATGCCGCCCTGCTGGATGCTGCCAAGAAGGGCTGCCTGGCCCGAGTCCAGAAACTCTGCTCCCCAGAGAATATCAACTGCAGAGACACACAGGGACGCAACTCCACACCACTCCACCTCGCAGGTAATCAATACTAGCCGCCTAGCAGCTCTGGTTTTGTCTTCTTTGTAAGGAATGTGGCGTTTACAGGGAAGTTGAAAGACCTTTGAACTTTTGTCTAGTCCCCGCTTGAAGTTTTGGCAAGTGCAAATCTTGCAACGTTGTCTCCGATGCTGTATGTGCTTTTGTTTTGTCTCACTATGTTTGCTGAATTTCTTTCTATCCGCTGTACTCAGGTCTCTCTTGCAATAGAGATCTTGACCTTGTAAAAATAAAGCTTGTGTATATATGTTTTTGAAAAACTATTTTAAATGCTGTACTTATTGTATTATATTAATACATTTACATATTCATGGTCTTAATTCCTGCTCCTTCTCCTCAGCTGGCTACAACAACCTTGAGGTGGCAGAGTATCTGCTGGAGCATGGGGCTGATGTCAACGCCCAGGACAAAGGAGGCCTTATCCCTCTCCATAATGCTGCTTCTTATGGGGTCAGTCCCAACAACACATGTGATGGAAAAATTTATGTTTTGTAATGTTTTACTCTATGTTCTGTCAAATTAACCTTAAGCATGCCAGACACACACATTACTTATCAAATACAGTTCCTGTGGGGTTACACATCGGAAAACCTTGAAGCGACAGGAAACTTGAAATTGTGAATTTGTAACTACATTTTGAAACTCGAAGATATTTATTGTGTTGGTGGTCTTGTCTTCAGTTCCTGTAAATGCTATCAATTACTGTTAGTTGGTTCTGTGTTATTTTATTTAGCTTCACACTGACTCACCCTCTGTTGCCTCTCTTCCTCACAGCACGTGGACATCGCAGCGCTGCTGATCAAGTACAATACGTGTGTGAACGCTACAGACAAGTGGGCTTTCACACCCCTCCATGAGGCGGCCCAGAAGGGTCGTACACAGCTCTGTGCGCTGCTACTGGCTCATGGAGCCGACCCCACCATGAAGAACCAAGAGGGCCAGACTGCCCTGGACCTGGCCACGGTAACAGCTTCTGTTAAACAGACACTGGCATCTTAGGGATGACTGTGAAATGTGTTTTTCAGGCCTAGATAAGTGGTGGGGAAATAATTTTATATTAAAACAAAAGTTTAAGTTTTTACTTAGTAGTTCTCTAGTGTTTTTCAACCTGTTTTGAGGCACGGCACATTTTTTATGTAAAAAAAAAAAAGTCCCACAGCACACCACCACCCAAAAATGTTACAAAATGACACTCTGTAGCCTAAAACAGTATATTTAATGACAATATAGTCTCTCAGTCTATGTATACACTCAGTGTGAAATCTGGCCCTGTTTAGATAAACACAAAGCTCTTCCTCAACAGCTCTCAGTCTCTCTCTGTTTTTAATTTTTATAGCAGTCATGCTTGAAAAGTTCGGCTCACATACTGAAGATATGTTGTTGAAAATGGGAGCAATGTTGAAATAGCTCTGTTTGCCAGAATGGGGAACTCCTTGGCAGAAGTCAACCAAAAACTGTCCAAAGATCAGCAAAGAGTAGATTTAAACCACATTCGTGTCTCAGTTCAGTTAGTCCCTCCTGCAAAGTCATGTTCTTTCCAACAACTGCTGCTGAGCTGTATCAGTCCCTAACCCAGTCAAGGCTATCAGTGGAGGCTGAAGGGAAATAAAATTACAACTTCTCTTCAAGAGTTTTCAAATGTTTACCTATTATCTCACAGTGCAGCAGTGTTGACATCTTGCCATTTCTGGGTGAGGGGTTGGCACTTTCCACATGTTGCCAGAGGTGCACCTTGGAACGGAATCCATTTATTTTATCTATACTTGTGGGCAGGTTTTCATTTTGACCTTGCATTCCTGTGTTCAGTTCATTCAGATGCTGAAATATATCTGCCATATATGCCAGCCTTGCACACCACTCATCACTTGCAAGCAGCTTTGCGTCATCGCACCTCTCATTAGTGAAACACTTTTAGTTCGTCTTGTAGCAGCCAGCACTTTGCTGTGCGACAACCATCGGACCTCCGTATGGAACAAAATGTAGATGGCGTTTAAGCTTGCTTGGGACCATGACACTGTTGGATAGCTTTTCCCCACACGCCAAGCATAACAGAGTCGGTGCTGTTGGATCCCCAGTGAAAGTAAATCCAAATGAAAGATAACTTTCGCTGTATTGCCTCGAGCTCACCATTTTTGCTTTCTTTTGACCACCACTCATACTAGAGCCCAATGACATGGAAGAGTAATTACTCTGCCAGTCACTACATTGCAGGCAAAGGCACTCCAATTATAACAAAATAATAATGTTTTGGACCAATTAAGTGAAATTGGATGATTTCCCGCGGCACACTCGCTGCTCTAGTTACATGTGGGCCAGACTCTTGTTCATTGAGGGCCCTAAACTGATCACTGTATTATGAATCTGCTAGGACTTAAATCCGGTTCCTTTGAAGTAGTTTATCTGTGCCCTCTCTCTCCCTGCAGGCTGATGATATCCGGGCCCTGCTGATGGATGCAATGCCACCAGACGCCCTGCCCAGCTGCTTTAAGCCGCAGGCCACAGTGGTCAGTGCCTCAGTTATTTCCCCGGCCTCCACACCATCCTGTCTGTCGGCCGCCAGCAGCATAGACAACCTGGCCGGACCGCTCACTGAGCTGGCTGCTGCTGCCGCTGTCGGGTCCTCCGGGGTGGCAGATGGAGCCACAGGCACTGACCGCAAGGAAGGGGAAAGTGAGTTTGTTGCATTTATCCTATTGAGTACTAGTCAGTTTGACATGGTGAATTATGTTTCATTAAACTCTTAACATCCTGTTTTTCCTAGTGGCAATGCTGGACATGAATATAAGTCAGTTCATGAAGAGCCTGGGCCTGGAGCACCTGAGGGACATTTTTGAGAGGGAGCAGGTCAGCTATCTTAAAAATACATAGAGCTAAAACAAAATTACATTAAGTTTAACCATGCTATATGTTGTTTATTTTTTGCAGATCACCCTGGATGTGCTGGCTGACATGGGTCACGAGGAGCTGAAGGAGATTGGAATTAACGCCTATGGCCACCGACACAAGCTTATCAAAGGGGTTGAGAGGCTGCTGGGCGGCCAGCAAGGTCAGGAGGCATCTGTTTGTGTTTTCTGCTTTTTAAATACTACAGCAAGGAGCTCCAAAGTGTTAGGCATTTTGAAACCCAAACACACATACAGTAAGGGCTTTAGCATGTAAGTATTGTTTTCATTTCCAAAAAACAAAGTCAGAAAAAAAGGTGGCACTCCACATCATAAGACTAGCCAGTGAGTTAACTGTATTGTTGTTTTTCAGGCGGCAACCCCTACCTGACATTCCACTGTGCCAACCAGGGCACCATCTTGATAGACCTAGCCCCAGACGACAAGGAGTACCAGTCTGTGGAGGAGGAGGTGAGTCCAGTTCACAAGCTTTGTTTGTTGTGTCTTTTAGCTTCTATGCTGAATTTGTTATTTTTTGTTTTGTTATGTTTTGCAATCAATATTTTTTCAACAGGAGCTGCTAATGGTCAGAAACTTGTATTTAAACAGGAAGTGAATATCTGTTCAAACTTAACATATTTCTTACAAATGATTATTTGCTGTGATTGTTTACAATGGTTTGCATAGAACTAAGGCTAGAAATCCCACGCAAAGGCATTAAAAAAAATTTGCATCACAGCAAAATGTGTAGATTCAGGCAGCAACTCTACACGGCTGGTAAAAATGCTTGATTAATAAACTGAGAAGCAGCAGAAAAATTTAGACAATTTTCTGATAGCTAGTAGTAGATTGCCTGATTATAAAGACACTGTTTTTGTTGTGTGTCCCTTAGATGCAGAGCACCATCAGAGAGCACAGAGACGGAGGCAACGCTGGGGGGGTGTTCAGCAAATACAATATCATTAAGGTGTGAACCAGGAATCTCCCTGCACTTGTTCTGAGTTGATAATCCACAGAACACTAAACATCTTTTACACGGACTATATTTTTGGTTGATGTGTTAATGAAAACTGTGTAAAGCAGACATGACACCCAATATCTTGTTCAACTGTCATTTGGGGCTTCACAGATTCAGAAGGTGGTAAATAAGAAGCTGAGGGAACGTTACACCCACCGGCAGAAGGAGATCGCAGATGAGAACCACAACCACCACAATGAGCGGATGTTGTTTCACGGTAAGCACAACCATGTCACGCTGTTTGTTTTGTGTGTCAGCATCAGGCATCGTTAGTGTCTCATTTGAGTTTAGTTCTTCATAAACTAACTATAGATTATTTTTTTATTAGGCATCTATTTGGAATTGCATGTCAATTCTTGCATATGTCATCACGTCTTCCTTCAGGTTCCCCGTTCATCAACGCCATCATCCACAAAGGCTTTGATGAGCGCCATGCATACATAGGAGGGATGTTTGGAGCAGGGATATACTTTGCAGAGAACTCCTCAAAGAGCAATCAGTACGTCTACGGCATCGGTGGAGGCACAGGCTGCCCGACGCACAAAGACCGATCCTGCTACCTGTGCCACAGGTAACTTTAACTTGACGTGAACCTTGACTGGCAAACTAAACCACAACACTGAAAGATGTTTCGGTTATAAAACTACCTTCCACCCATTTGTTCTTTATTGGAGTAAAGGTTTTATATGCAGTACTGTGGGAATAGACTTTTCTTCTCTCATCCGCACTCTCAGGCAGATGCTGTTCTGCCGAGTGACCCTTGGGAAGTCCTTTCTACAGTTCAGTGCCATGAAGATGGCCCACGCCCCCCCAGGACACCACTCAGTGATCGGGCGGCCCAGCGTTAACGGCCTGGCCTACGCAGAGTATGTCATTTACAGAGGAGAGCAGGTAAATACAGACCAGTGTGCGAAAAGTCTCATTCTCCAAATCCTGTTGAGGCTATAATGTTTGATCAGACAAAATATGTTAAACACCTGCTCTGTAATGTTAGCTTATGTCTATTTTTTTTCTTCAGGCCTACCCAGAGTACCTCATCACCTACCAGATCCTTAAACCGGACAGTGCAGCCCAGTCTGCAGCAGGAGCTGAGCAGAAGTCATAGTTACTTACATCTCTCTCACTCACTCACACTCACACTCACACATGGACTCGATGCTTGTTATGTTTTCCTTTTGTATTGCAAATACCTAATCACATTTTATTTACCAAACACATTTCCAGTCTCCTGTCCAGTAGAACCCATGGTGACCAGTGTTTCATGAGCAGATATGCTGTATATTACACTCCTACTCGTGGTGATGACATGTTCTTTTTTTTTTTCTTTTTTTTTTGCATCTGCTGCATGTTAATACAAAAGCATGTGATGCCCAATAGCGTGCGTGGGTTAGTTCTTCCCCCCTCCTCACCAACTAGGAGGATGCTTGTAGAGACTTTGAAGTATCAGCATTAACAGTTTGCCTGTCACCTCATGCCGTGACTGCAGAA
>JAVQJV010038215.1:0-45813 GCA_036024995.1 Gadopsis bispinosus
TGTGTGTGTGTGTGTGTGTGTGTGTGTGTGTGTGTGTGTGTGTGTGTGTGTGTGTGTGTGTGTGTGTGTGTGAGCGAGAAACCGAGACAGATGTACTGCTGAATAGTGTTCCAGCAACCCGGAGCAATATCAGAACCCCGTTCTTGTCTTGCCTGGCACGACTGAACGTTGGGTCACCCGGCAAGCCCAAACAGCCACCCGGTCACCCATCCAGCCACCCAGTCCTTCATCCAGCCACCCAGTCCTTCATCCAGCCACCCAGCATAGCAGCTTCACGGTTCACCATCAGTCACTCTGCTGCGGATTAATCCAACCCGCCGCCCAGTGATAACACTTATCCACCCATCATACCAGTCACCCAACAGGCCACCCAGTCATCAGTCCATCAGTCCATCAGTCCATCAGTCCACCCGCCCAGCGGAGGATCGCAACTCTCTCCCCGGGAACAAGCGCGCGCCACCCGGCTGCGAGCGTCTTACCTTGAGCGCTTCTATATCCAAAGACGTCGACCGGTCCATGACAGAGCAGTGAAGAAACTGCAAATCAGTCACGCAAATAGAAGTCCCACAGGCGGAGAAGAGGAGAGGGAACGAGGTTAAAAACGGAGACCACGAGAAAAGTTGGAATGCTCTCTGGAGTCCCAAACTCTACTGCAACATCCCCCTGGATTATTGTTAGGATTAGGTTATTAATATTCCACCACAGCGACGGATTGTCTCAGTTTCACTCCTCCCGGTGGGTCGCTTGGTAAAATCAGGACTCCATACCGTTGGAAGTCCCCCCTGCCTCCGGTCCCCGGTTTCTCCGTGCAGGGGACGGAGGGAATAGACACATATACAGAAATAGAACAGAATTAGCCGTGCGCAATGTTTCAAGCTGCGGCTTTTGCGCGCTTCACGATCCCGAACGTCTTTTTTGTTGTTACATCTGAATAAGAAATATCCCCCCCGCCCCCCCCCCACTGCAGGAATGAAGCCGGGATTGAGACTCTCCTGTCAGTCGGTCAGCGGATAGATGCCATTATATCCCGGAGAATCGCACTAAATGTGAGTGTGGTGTTGTGTCTGCTCGTGCAGTGGAACTGGAGAGAAGGAGTCCGGATCAGACAGATGATATTCTGCCTTGCCTGGGCGACTTCCATGCGGCAAACCGCCAGAGATATCAGCTCTCCCAGAAAGAAAAAGGAAAGAGAGAGAGAGAGGGAGAGGGGGGGAGAGAAAGAGAGAGAGAGAGAGAGAGAGAGAGAGAGAGAGAGAGAGACCTGGTGGGAGAAGTGCTGAAGAGAGGAGATGAGGAGAGCTGCGAGAGGTGAGACAAGAGGAGAGAAGGAAGGAAGGAAGGTTTATGTTGTATATTATTCCAATGACTGACGCACCGGTATGCGTGTGTGTGTGCGTGTGTGTGCGTGTGCGTGCGATAGAGAAAGAGGGAGAGGGAGGGAAAGGCTCCTTCTAATCAAGTAGATGAATCGAAAATGCTGCTTTGCCACTGAAGACAAGAATGAGATTTAAATGCAGAGGCCGTTGGAAGTCTGTTGCAGAAAAGGTTGCTGCCTTTGTGTGTGTGTGTGTGTGTGTGTGTGTGTGTGTGTGTGTGTGTGTGTGTGTGTGTGTGTGTGTGTGTGTGTGTGCAGAAACACAAACAGAGTCTCTAAACTGACTCAGAATGTCTCTGAGAATATACTGTGACTGCGGGGACAGATAAACAGATAAATAGGCTAGATCACACGACAGAAATACTTTTAAAACTTATATTTTTTCTTTCTTTCTTTCTTTGTTGTGGTGCAAATTGTCCTCATCCTTCTCCTGCATAATAAGGTGTCGCCGCCTGCCGACCACCAGGGCTTTTTACTATCTGTCACACACCTTTGAATGAGGAGGAGAGGAGAGGAGGTGTGGTGCCAAACGGAGGAGAGGAGAGCAGTGGAGAGGAAAGAGGAGACAAATGGAGGAGAGAAAGAAAAGAGACATGGTAAGGTGGCAAAATGAGAAGAGGAGAAGAGGTGCAGTAAATGTCTACAGTTATTATCTCAGTTTATGACATATTGTTCTCTTCAAGGTCTATGGTACACACCCTACATTTTGGGATAAAATCACACCAAATTCAGAATATTTTGTGAAAAAAAAAAAACAATATGTTGAGAACTGCTTTGGAAACAATTAAAATGTCGGAGGGCACATTTTTGAGTATCACACTCTCTCTAAGACAGAATATGAGGGTTTTTTTTGTTCTTTTTTTAAATGACCAACTGCGGTGTACAAATCTGCAGACCTCTGCTATCTCCAGCAGTTGCATTTTACTCAAAGACATTTTTACTACTGTCCTCCTAACCTATAGTATTGATATAGGATATGATGACTGCAGGCCAGGCAAGACAGGTAGGATGTGCTGAATAATGTTCTGCCATAGACTCAGACCTCCTCTGTTGGCCAAGATAATCACTTCACCCAATCATATGCTGCTGAGGATTTAAACCGCATCGTTTATTATCATTTTAGAATTTATCAATATTTTGTAAGTCTGCAAAGCTCAAACGTTTTGTGTTTAGCGGCATCACTAGTCGCCTTTCATTCCCAGGAACAATGTATACCATTGTATAATATATAATTAATAGAATATACTTAAAACATCTTTCTAAAGATGTATAGGTTTAATGTGAAGTATATCAAAGGGACAACAGATTATCCCAAAACTAATGGATGTGTGCCTGTGAATTAGACAGAACCAGAAATTGAAGCCAAACACTATCAGACTATTCCTTTTGTTTCAACATTACTTTTGTTCATCCACAACCTCAATGACTCCTCCAGGATGGCATCATGCTTGTTTGCGCGAAGATTTCTGCTGCAACTTCAAGGCCTCTATTTCAAGTCAAGTATTTTCAAGTGCAGTAGGCTTGGGTTCAGTTTAATAGATTTACCTATGGGATTTAGCATTCGCACATTTGTACAGAGCTCAGACACTTGATGAACACACACACAGACACACACACACACACACACAGCTATAGGCCTATTGAATAGCACACAGAGGAACATTTGTTGAGGGAGTCGGTCAGAGATAACGAACATCATATTAATGAATGCCTCACTCATTCTCTCTGCTCCTCCCCCTCTGTTTGTCTCCTCTGCTGCTTTTCTTCCTCTGCGCGCTCGATGCAGGCCTCGCTCACTTCCCCTCTCCATCCCTCTCACTGACTCTCTGTGCCTGCTTTGCTCTCTCTCCTCCACTCTTGATGCTGCTCTCTCTGCACCTCTCGCTCACTCGCTGTCTTTTGCTATTTTCTGCTCCTCTGTATCGCGGGGACCCCCACCCGCCCCACCTCCTCAACACCATCTTTCTTTTCTATAAACTTTGTGCTGTCGGGCAATTAATCATTTTTTCCCGAGGACTCGTTATTTTTTATAAGGGAGCAACTGATGTCGGATACGGGCACCCAGTCCTGTGCCAGCTGGAAATGACATCACCCATCTCTCCCCTCTTTCTCTCTCTCTCTCCCTCTGCCTCCAGTCCTTCCCTTACAAAAAAGCAGATGGATTTATCACATGCGAAACACCATTTTACAGATAGGCACATGTGGTTTTCACCGTTCATATTTTACAATTGCTCTTCTTTTTCTACATATCTCTCCTTATTCCTTTACGATACTGCTCTCCATCCCGACTATGTAGAATGTAATTTTACCTGCCCCACTCCTCTAAAGAACTGTGATGCAGCTGTGCAGCGGCAGCAACTGACTTTAACAGGCTTCTCTGTCTCTCTCTCCGTCCCTCTGCTCTCTCCCTCTTGCAACACTCGACTCGGCTGTGATCAGATAGGCGCTTTATTATTCTGCTCAAATGCAAAGTGCAGCTGTTTGCTTTGCTAGCTGCAGAGAGAGCAAACTAAGTGAGTGACCCCACAGTAAACTAAAGAATTGTTTATCTCACTGGCATTGTATTCACAAAGAAAAGACAATTTGTGTTAATGAATAATATTGTTATGATCACAGGTCTCCCAACCTACAGTACTTTAACATAACATCTTAAAACAGATGTGCCATGTGTCTTTGTCCTGTGGTGGTCTGATGGTGTTCTGATGAATGATACAGAACGATTGTTTATTTTAGTCTGAATTTAATCAAGTTGGCTCTCTACATCTCTGTTTGGGAGAAAATAAATGTTGTTAATGTTTCCATATTGTTATCTCTCCATGACAGCAAAAATTCTTATTGCAGAAACAGTTCTGAAACTACTAGTATATTATGTGATTAGACCATCAACAGAAAATTATACTGCAACAGTTTCAGATCCAGATTTAAACTTTTAAATATTTTTGTAAGCAAAACTGTCAAAAAATCAATGAATGTGAATATTTTCTGACTTGTTCGTCATCCTCTATGATTGAAAACCGAATATCTTTGGGTTCTGGAAAAAACAAGCTACTTGAATACGTCAACTTACGTTTTGTGAAATACTGTTGGGCATTTTTAATAATTTCTCATATAGACCTAATACTCCCAGTTAATTGAGAAAATAATCTGCAGATTCATCAATGTTTCCATTAGAGATTATTTTCTCAATACCGAGTTGTTGCCTGAATAGCTGTCCCAAAGACAAATTGTTTACAAGATGCAATCTGCGGTACAACTTATTAACTTATGTGACCTTTATATTAAAAAGCTCAGGAACTTCTACGTAATGACCGTGTGAGGCAATTCCAAAGGAATCATTTGACAAATTATGCAACCAGGCCCAGCAAGTCTGGGAACGTTTCCATGATTGAGCTGCTACAGAGCGAATGAACTGTGGTTTAACAAGTCTGCAACACGTAGCGATTGTTTCACGGTGCATTGGCTTTAATATGCCAACATGCGTTTCATTTCAGCTGTGTGTGTGTGTGTGTGTGTGTATGTGTGAGAGAGAGAGAGAGATTGCATGAAACAGGCTTCCTTCTTTCATACATAAATAATCACTTCATTCATTCCTTGGTAATTTATGATTGTTGTGTTCATTTGTGTGCTTGTTTTATTAATATGCCATTCCCTTTCGCTTCAAAAGTACTGCCCTCACTGCCATTTAGCAGAATATTCTAGAGCATTGGTTTCTTCCACCATGTCATTATGCATGTATTACTGGGCCATTAACGCACACCATTTACACACACATACACACCCCCTTGCTGGAGGAATCCATTCTCACTGTCTGTTTTGTTGTAACATAGCACACATATTGCCATCTGAAGTGAGTGTGCAAATTGAATCTGCCGAGACGGGAAGTTAGTTGGAGCAACACACCGGTTATCTAGTCTTTGGACTATCAGCACACATATCGCCATCTGCCATGATATCTACCTCAGTGTCTAATTACATTGATTTTGTAACCGGTATTTCTTTTCCATGCCCGCTGCTTGGGTAATACATTAGCCTACCTGCATTGGTGGGATTGTCCTGCACAAAGCGGGGATGCAGGAGTTGAATTGAGTCAATAAAGGTGTACCACCTATATAGGCATGCAATCTAAAAGACAGACAGAAAGCATTTTTGCACTAGAGAGAGTGAATTCAACACAGTAAGCTAGATTAGCCACTTTTTCTCCCTTGCCTCTAGGTTAGAGACAAGGAACTACACCAAGTTGCCGGAAACATATAAACCCATGTCCAATGTACTGCAATCCACTACAATATCCTTTGTGATACTTACAGACCTAATTCGTAATTTCTTTTGCTCAGTGTGTTATGGTAATGATGCTGTAGTTTCTTGTATTGTTGCATTAGACTACATTATATTGACAGCTACAGAATCTGCATAAATATGTCAATTACGGTCTCAAAAACATACATAAAAACAGTCACCACTTCTCCGACTATGAAAACCTTCACACAGGTTAATAAGGCTAATGTACTGCATTACAGTAGTTGCAAAGTGCTTAGGTGTAATTTTGTGGGGAGACAGGGAGACATGTCACCCCCAATGATTTCACATAAATCATTTGTCCCCCTCATTTAACTATCAAGTGTCTGCGACAGTCTCACCCCTCCTTGGTTCAGGCACATTTGTCACATTCATTCACACTTTTGACAAATTGTAGGCCCAGCTGCAGACCAGTAACTTAATCTGAAAAATCCTCACTCAGCCATTGGCCTTACTGCAAGTGTTCTGAGACAGAAACACATCCCCAATGGAAAAATAACCAAAATGAAGGATGTTCAAAAATGACCGCATGTAGATTAAAATAAAATTGACAATCTTGCACAGTGACCTTACGTGGTGAAAATTACATTTTCTGTATTGGAGTCCAACCAGTCAACAAGAGACTTCCATGTTACGACTGTGGAGGCGGCGCCTAACAAAGGGCTGTTTCGTTGATGTCCATTGCATTTTCTTTTTTGGTTTATTTTTCATCAAACTGCTACTGAGTGAATCACAATTAAGCTAGCATGCCCTGTTCTCAATACACTGTTCATGTCAGGATGTCATGTTCAGTGCCAAAGTATTAGATTCAGTATAAAGTGTGTTACAGTGAAGTAGCCTATAGGTAAGGACCAGGCGATGAGCTCCCAAAAGATGCCTCCCCCAAAGTTTAAATGAAAAATATGACCTCTAGATATATAAATATGCAGTACAGTACAGCCTACAAAAACTACAAAAACCAAAGGCTTCCGCGCTTCAAATCTCTTTCCGTTGATTGGTCGAGTCAGGATCCAATCCCTCGGCGGAGACGTGTCTAGAAGTCACAGCATCCTTCCGTCATGGCGTCTGTTTGGGCTAAATCCTTCGCTAACCTGCCGGTGCTGCCTATTTTCGTCCTCCTGGTGCTATGCCTGCCGCCCGGGGGAGGACAAAAGAAGAAGGAGGTAACGCTGCAACCGTTTAAATATTTTTTTAGGCGAATATTGTTGTGATGTTGAATGAAAGGACTGTGCAAATTGAATCTGCCGATCTGCGTTAAGCTAGCGAGGATTAGTCAGAATAGACAGGAAGTTAGTTGGAGCGACGCACCGGCTTTCTGTACAATATGGCAAGCGAATTTGCAAGATTAGGCATAGTATGCTAATGTGACTACGATGTAACGTTAGCCTACACTGCAGTATTCTATTAAAAGTTAACTTATTAACACTTTGAGATAAGCTTCACTAACGGTACTCCCAAACATTGCCGCATTGTCGCCTGTAAGGAGTTTATTTTGAACATCGTAATTGCAGGAAGTGCTGTGCTGTACTCCTCGGTAACTTAACAGTCACTGTAGACGACGCTGGCGAGAACGTCTCGACAACCACAATAGGTAGCTTCATGCTAGCTGCCTTAGGTTGTCGTAGTGCACCGGATCAGTCTTGTAACTACTGCTTGTTGAGTGTACGAGACTATCATGGTGGTGTTTCACAAGAGGTGCTAGTAGCTCTGTTTCAGCTGAAACGGAAGCTGTGGCTTGTTTTCGCCGAGCTGTCACTTGAACGGCTACATGCTGCGCCTGTTCAGCTGCTTTGCATTGGACGGGCTGCAGCGTCTGTGACGTCATCACTGGTGCGCACACGGACTGTGTTGCTGGTTCTAGCTGTGTTACAGCAACACGAGTGTATCATTTGTACGGGAAAGAGAGTTAAACAATTTAAATCAAAACCACTTTTTCACAAGCTACTTGATCATGTATGTTTATGGGATAACACGAATCTGTGCTGGTCATTCCTGTGCAGATAGCTTTTCTCTATTAAAAATTCTGAAGATTATTAGTTGTATTACTACATTTTACCTGGGATTTTGACAAATAATAAACTATTCATTTGAGCGTGACGGTTAATTTTTGACCTTAGGGATAGCAGACGAAATAAGAATAACTTGAGAGCCACTTATTAGTTTTTCCGGAGTTTCCAACCATCTCAGTAGACTGTGAGATTAGTTTTGTCAAACTGTATTATTCACGGCCCTTGTCCAATTACACTACAGTCCAGCTCACCTGCAGAGCAGTTGTCCCACGCTGAACAGCTTGTGTTTTATCTGCGTATTTACTGGCATCTAAAATGCAGCATCATCTGTGATGTAAAAAAAAAAAACCACATCATAGAATCAAACATAAATATAAGATTGCAGGCTCATCACAGTTTGGTAATGGTCCCAACACACTGTGGGGAACCTTTCCCACAAGGTTTGCAGTTAGATCATTTTCAGACAGGACTACGTTTGTTAATCTTTGTGGGCCGCATGCTGTTATGCAACAATGATTTAGTGAAAGAAGAAGTCTGAGGCTCCAACTGTCAACATGGGGTTCGAATCGGGGGCTTGTCTCATCAGCGTTTAGTGGGCAGCCTTAATTTGTTTTAATATCTTGATACGGACCGAGGGCTTTTAATCAAGTCACAGTGCTGCTTTACTGTCGCACCACCTCATCCGCACCTTCCTTTTCAGCCGACTTAGCATATGAATCGAAAAGTTCATTGGGTGGACAAATTGCCGAATGAATAAATAAAGGAATGCATGAACAAGTGCATGACAGGTGAACAAATATTTGAATGAATGATGATATGATTGAGTATGTCACCAAATAGAAGGTGACAGAGTGGAAGAATATGCTGATGGATAAATGGACAAGTTAATGACCGATTGAAAAAGCATTTGAATGTGGGGGAGAATTAATGAATAATTGAGACGGACATATTTGCTCTCCATTTAGCTGTAAACACTTCATTGTTTTGTTTTTTTTCCTATCGCACGTT
This sequence comes from Gadopsis bispinosus, assembly GCA_036024995.1. Classification (NCBI taxonomy): domain Eukaryota; kingdom Metazoa; phylum Chordata; class Actinopteri; order Centrarchiformes; family Percichthyidae; genus Gadopsis; species Gadopsis bispinosus. The sequence continues at coordinate 8,689 of JAVQJV010038215.1, forward strand.
TTGGTGGCTTGTGAGTTGTATGTGTAATGAACGTGTCCCACCCATTGGGGTGACGATATGCAAAAGTGAGTGCACATCTCTCACTTGTAATGTTAACATTTAAGAGAGGTGACTTTGCCTTAATACAATGCCATCTTTAGCCACATTTCTTTTCTTACTATTGTATCAGTGAGCTATAGAGAGCTTTTCAATGATTATGTAAAGCCACAATTCATTTGAATCACTTTATTTATGAAGACGTAACATGCATACAGTCTTGCAAATTAGAACACAGCACGCTAAGGGAAGTTGATGCAGATAAGGGTCATTGTATATTTACATGGTTAAATGCCGCAGATAGAGGAACATGATCTCTTTGCTTCATTACTTTACAAAGCTTAGACAGTACTTTTAGAAGCAGAATGTCCACGTCTCTTTTCATATAGATGATATCAAAGCTTTGAGGGGAAAAGCCTACAGTAGTGTAGTGTGTATGAATGAAGCCACATTATAATATCTTCAGCAGTTGTGATTAGCAGTTTAAGACTTCATTTTTTTATGAATACTTTCTTAAATTCCTATTTTTTTTACCCAGGGACAGTCTGCTCTGACATCAGTGCTTATTTTCAGCAATGACTTGCTTCACATTCACAAAATTACACCGGGGAGCTGCCCATTATAGCCACAGTCTGCTGTTAGGCAATGACCGGCTCAAGGACACCTCTACATTGTCTAATGAGTGACAGAGAGAGCATTTCTCAATCACTTACCCAGCTGAAATGGATCCAGCTATTATTAGTCTGCTTCTCTGCCATTGTCATTGCCACTATTTTTAAACTTTTGGGTTCAATATTCTATCCACCAGCATTTAACTTTGGTCCATCCTGTCTGAAAGATCCGAGTGTGACTCTGTACCAAGTAGCAGACAGCGGCTAGTCACACATACCTACACACAGACGCACACAGACAGACACACACAGACAGACATACTTCCAATGAGCCACAGGAGAGATATTGAGGGGTTATAATGTGAGAAATGTTCTTTCCCAGTTGCCTGCCTGGGGCCATGGCAGAGGAGGTGGAGGAGGCAGAGGAAGATCTTATTTAGCTGGAAATGGACAAAATGGTGAAACAGCATTTTGTATTCATCTCACCAACCCTTCGTCTTTCTCTGGCCCCATCACAAGCTTTAGCTCTAACCTGTGGGCTGAAAGTTAAGTTAATTAAGGCTGTCCTTAAATATTCAAATGTGTGTTATACTTAAATCTTTAGTGAGTATTCAAAGCATTATTTTTCCTTTTTCTTGTTTCCTCTTTTTGGTTTCACCTTGGCATTACGTACTCATTGTGGTTAGAATGACCGCTAGGCCACATGGCAGACTACATCATGTCTTTATTTCACCGGTGCATTTAGTCTGTCCTGTCTAGTCTACGACCTTTGACGTGAAAATGTTGGTGTCAAGCTTCAGGTTCCGTTTGGATGTAATGTAGTAATTGCAGTTGTTCGGCATATGACTTTTCTTATGGTGTTATTGGTCACCAACAGATAGGACCCTAACTGTTTTTAATCTGTTCCTATTATTTATGCCTTTTTGGAGCAGAAGGGGTTATCCCTTGGTGGCTAATTTAATATTTCCTTCACAGTAGAAGCCTTCCAGAAAGTTAGCGGTATCAATTGCTTTTATAAAACCCTTTAATATAAATTGACTCCATGATGTCCACACACAAATTCTTTGTTATATACAGTACAATCAAATGAGACCAAAACACTGCTGGGAATCTAATGAAATCTAACAAAGATATGAAGTAAGGAGGCACCACCATAAGTCTTCTACAGGAAGGTGCGATGAAGGAAGGACTAGGCGTGGCAAGACGGGGGGTTGATCAGATACACTTCTAACTTTTAAGAGCAGAATTGTAATTGCATTACAAGTGCATTGGTGACTGCACGTAATATGTTCAGTAATAGGCAGACCTTCAGACCATCACCCGCATTGCAAGGTGAATGAAGCAATGCAACTTACTACTGTGCGGAATATAATAAAAGTTTGATACGGCCGGGCCGCGTACAATACCTGTTTAGTGTAACGGTGGTGCTATCAACGGGTGAAGTTAGATGCAGAGTTATAAATCAAAACTTACACCAGCGTTATGTATGCTGGGACTCTCCTTAACCACTTGCGTTGAGCATAAATCCGACTTCAGTCTTTTAAATATTGCTTCTTTTTGTCTGCGTGGAATCACATCTTTGTCAAATCATTTGACTGACCGCACAAGTCAGTGGAGGATGGGCACAGTCACACTTTGGCTCTGCTCAGAGGGCAGAGTGGGTCCGCTTGGTAATCTTGCTTCATGAGTTTGCAGTGGAATTTCCGATCAGGACAGTACAGCACACTTTTGTGTGCCATATCATGCCGATGGAAAATGGAATTACTGTCAGAGCCAGACCCCAGAGCACTGATAGTGGCAGTTTTTAGGCCACTGTTATTTATGCCCTAGAAAGTTGAATGTGTAAGGAAGCACAGGAACTTTTTCTTGTCTTTATTTCCCTTTCCTTAGAGCTGATTAAGATAGCTGCCGTGTTAGTACAAAGTCTTGAAAGTTTGGTAGCTTTTCAAGATTAAGCATATATTTAATTTGAATATGCTCCTTGGAAAAATGTTTGATTTTCAACATAATCTGGTGTTTCATCTGCACAAGTAGCTCATATAATCCAAAAATCTTTTAATATTTGACATGAAATGATCACGTCGTCATATTATTATTATTTTTTTTTCTCCTGGCATTTATAGTAACAATTTTAGATGTGATGATAAAGGCCTTGAGTGCCTGGACGTTTTTAGTTTAGGTACCTTGCAAGTGCTTGAATTTTACTCTTAAAAAGCTGTTGGTTGGTAGATGAAGATAACAATGGAGTCTGATACGGAAATGTTGAGGAAAAGTTAAGGAGGAATTTAAGCATCAAGATTGTGAAGGGAAATAAATTAAAACAAGTAAAAACTAAAAATGAATGAAAAAGATGTCAGGGCAGCAGTGGTGGACCCCTGCCTTTTTAAATCCTGCTATATGCCCCTCAGGGAGTGGAAGAAATAGTCATGGAGAGAGAAGGAATATTTATATCCTTTCAATACTCCCTTGTTCATCACCCCAGCTCTGCTAGATATTATATCTAGCCTGTGTTGTGTTTCTGTCTTAAGGCTGACTGCAGCACAAAGAAAGAACCAATGTAAGCACTTCCTATACCTAGGCACGTGGAGTCAGGGGAGGTAAAGAGAGAAAAAGAGTCCAGGGCAGCGAATCTGAGGCAAGGAGAATTATATATCTAGAGAGTTATATATCTATAGGGAGATAGAGATTGCAATGTAGTGCCCTTGCTACCACACCCAGGGACCAGTCTAATAAGTGGATCGGAATAATAACAGCCTGCTTCCTCTGCACACAGAGGCGCAGTAAACTACTAGGTAGGCCCTTCAGGGCATAACCCAAGCCACTTTCTGAGTTTAGACTGGGGCTTATGAAGTTAAACACTGTGTAAGCACTATTGACTCTTGGTTTTCTGTCTGACCTCTTCATCGGAAAATGCACCATAGCTCACTTCTTTACTCATTCTTCTCTGTGTCTTTGTGCCCTTGGATTTTATAGTACAGGCAGGTACTGTGTGAGAAAAGATATCTTTTCCCGACTAATAATCCGCACGAATTGAGTGGAGTTGGGGGCACTGCTGGGGGGGTTGGTTAACACCATTATCTCTCAAATCTGATAATGATACAACCACTTTAGGCAGATATGCTTTTTGACTTATAGCGTGCATTAACATATGAGTTTTAACATTCATAAATCACTCATGTAGGCTAAACTTAGGACGGTGTCGTGTCTAGACTGGTCTCTCAGAATAGTGTAACATAGTGCGACTGTTATTTGTCGGTTTTGCCAACTACACGATCACTTAACAATCTACTTTACGTTAGTGTGCTGTATACACTATGTAAGGCAGCAGCTGTTAACGTCCTATTTAACAACCCCCCTGTATGAATGACTGCCTGTTATCGTGCTGCGTGGGGACCGTGGATAGTAGTTTCAATATTGTCCCATGCTGTGTAGGTGCTATTGTCAGTATGTGCCGCTGGGAGGAAGGAAGTCGTTTCCTGTGTGTGTGTGTGTGTGTGTGTGTGTGTTAGTTACATTTGTCTGTCTAATGCCAGACACCATACTGGTTTGGATCTAGGCTTACTGTTACCAAATAACGCTATCTAGCTTTGTCTGTGTCTGCTCCTGTTTCCACTGTCAATGCTCTCCCAGCAACGACAAATATCTCCTTTCGTTGCTTCTTTCCCACTTTTTTTTCCTCTCACTTACTTACTTATTTTGTACCTTTTATTTCCTGTCTTTTGTCAAATGGATTTTCTCCCTTTTTGTTTTGTTTTAATCTTCTTGCAGGCTTGCCATTGTTCAGTCTCGGTTGATTCTCTCAGTCCCTTTTTTGTTATGAAACTAAATGTGAATGTTCCAGGGCTTCGAGACAGATGAATATTGTAACCAAACTCCTTCCCTTGGGTGTTGCCAATACAGCCCAAACTGTAGCTAAAAAGCAGCCATAATGGTGCCATATTTTGTGCAGTGAAATGTTTCAATGTTCTCCCAGTGAATTGAGGGGTGATTTGTTTGGATCTTGCTCATTAGCTGTAGTCAACTGAATTATTGATGCAGTAGTGTCAGGCCTGCTTTCCCAATGACTGATGGCCTGTGTTTCCAAGTCATTTTCCTCCTGTGTTATTCCTCCCTCTCCTCCTCCTTTTCCCCCCCTCCCCGTTCCAACACGTCTATAACAAATTTTCTGAGTGACAAAAACTGCTTTTCACTCCCCTTTCCCCCTCCCATGTCACCTCCTCTGTATTTTCTTTCCTTCAGCCGCCGTTCTCTGTGCACCCTGTTGATATTTCTATAACTGTGTGGTGTCATGACATGATTTCTGTCTTTTCTTTGACCCTCATTCCTTACTTTTCTCCTCCATCAGGTCCTTCCCTTGTCCTGCGTTCTTCCCCCCTCTCCTTGTCCCTCACTCCCTCCCTCCCACCTTTCACCATTTTCCTGACATTTGTGGGGCTTATTTCTGGACCAGCCCTGTCAACTCTGAGAGGACTGCAGGGTGTTTCCTTGTCGCTGTGAACATTAATTTCGCACTGCCATTCATCCGAGGTATAGACACTTGCTCCTTCTGAAATGTCTTTATTTTTTTTCCATTTTCTTAGTTAGACATTGAGTCGGTCATTTACTCAATCAGTTACTTACTCAATAAACCAGTTATTTATGCAGCCAGTCATCCAGTCATTCACTCCCTTAACCAACATTCAGTCAGTGAGTCATTTCCTGTGACGTTACCCTTCATTGCTTCATGTTCAAGGACAAAAATATGTACATGGGTCCAATTGCAATAAATATATATTTTTTTAAAGTAGGCCTGTGCATAGTGCAAGATGCTGTGTCTGTGTGTGTATATATATATATATATATGTGTATATACTTTATATTTTTCTCAAACACCTATAAATAGTAAAACCAGAGAACTGATAATTTTGTAGTGGTCTCTTAATTTTTTCCAGAGCTGCATATATGAGAGAGAGAGCTCACAGAGTTGGAGAGAGGCAGAGGGCAGGGCTGGTTTTAGGTAGTCCATCATGTGTTGCTGTTTAGAAGTTTGATTGCTTGAGGGTTAAAAACTCCTGTTGAGTGTCTCAGTCCTTGCCCTATGGCTACAGAAGCGCTTCCCAGACGTCAGCATTTTGAACAAACTGTGTTCTGGATGGCTGGGGTCTTTCTTGATGCTCACAGCCTTGGATCTGCATCTTTTGTAGTACATGCCCTGCAGGGCTGGGAGAGAAGACCTGATGATGCGTTATGCTGAACGTACCACCCGCTGTAGAGCTTTCTGGTCCTGCACGGTACAGTTCCCATACCAGACAGTGATATTGCAGGTAAGGATGCTCTCGTGTAGAAAAACCTTTGACTGAGCTGTAATGCTTTCAACTTCCTGACTCGCCTGAGGTGGTAGAGGTGCCGTCTGGCCTTGCTAACCAGAAAGTTTAAGTGAGGACCTCAGTGATGTGAACATCAAGATTCTTCAGGCCCACCACCAGTGTGTCATCTGCAAACTTCACAATGGAGTTGGTGGTGTGTGTTGCCACACAGTCAGAGGTTAAAAGTGTGCTAAATGTGCTTCCCACTCACACTACGGTCTCCCTGTTAAAAGGTCTTTGGCCCATTTGCAGAGTGAGGTGTTGAGTCCCAGATCTTGGAGTTTGGATGACATGATGTGGAGGACAGTGGTATTAAATGCTGAGCTGTAGTCAATGAACGGCAGCTGTGCATCATTCCTGCATCCTTTGTCAAGGTGGCTCAGTGTGGTGTGCAGTACCTGAGCTATGGCATCACTGTTGGGTCTGAAGGCAAACTGCAGTGGGTCTAGGGAAGGGGGAGGGTGGAGAAGATATGGTCCTTGATGAGCCCCTTGAAGCACTTCACCACTGAAGTCAGGGCCAATGGAGGATAGTTCATTGTTGTTTTCAGAAGTCATGAGGAACATGTCCCAGTCGACATTGCAGAGTGCGTCCTGTAGCTTTGCCTCTGGCTGGTCCGCCCAGCACCGGACCTCTCTCGTCATTGCAGCATCCTGTTGCCGTCTTTGTTTATACTATGGTAATATGAAAATGAGGGTGTAAATCGATTTCCTAAGAGCTGGTAGGGAGATAGCTTTATACCCCCCCCCCCCCTTAAACATGCTATAGCTATGATCCAGAGTTTTTCCTCCCCAGGCGGGACAAGAAACATGCTGATGGAAGTTTGGCATTTTAAGTTTTGCCTCGTTGAAGTCCCTAGCCTAGATGATGGCTGCGCACGGGTGTTTGTTTTGGTGACCGGTCAGCACATCGTGGAGGTCACTATCAACAGGTCATCACTTTGTAACTCAGGTCATTCACCAGCTAGGTCATTCTTTCACTTTGTAACCTGCTCAGAAAATCAGTCAGGAACTCATGCTTTTGGTTACTAAGTGGTTATTTATTCCATGAGTTATTTAGGACCATGTGCCACATTCATTCATATAGTTTTTCACTTGTAAATAGCATTAACACCATGTTTATATTTACGGCTGGCAAACTCGGATGCTTATGAAAGGTCTGTTATATCTGACCTCCGACCTCCGAGTGCCTGGGAATCAAACATGGATGCCTCACGTTAGCCAAAGTCGGTCGTTCAAGGTAATGAATCCCAAATTTAATGCAATTAGTATTATATTGTCAACATGATCATTTCTACAACCGTCTTGAGTTGTCAGATGATGTAAGTTGTAAATGTGGGAGTCTTTCTAATTGCTACCATCCATCTCATATGACATGAATGTGGCAGTCAGTCAGTCATTCACTTTTGTGTGACTGCTGAACTGAAACATGCTCAAATCTCAGCGTTGTAATGCTGAGATAATATGACCTTTTGGTTACGGGACAGTCTGGTCTAACTACTAATGGCTAACATACTTCTTCTCTGATCATTCATCCCTGCCTTTCTTCATCATCACTCCTTATCTCCAGCAGGAAAATGTTGTCATAACGGTACCCTCTCATTTGCAGTCCCCACCATTTTCCTTCTTTATCTTTCAGCCTTCCCCCCTCGTTCGCCATGCCTCTACTCACTTCCTCCTTTGCTCCCGTCTGCTGAACCCCCCCCCCCCACCCCACAGTGACAGGCCTTGCTGTATAGCTGATATGAGGTGGCATATTATCCCACTGTGCGTGTGTGTGTGTGTGTGTGTCTGAGAATGTGTGTTTCTGTGTCTGTCTGGCTCGTGGCTGATAAGACGTCTCGCTGTTATCCTCCCAGTCAGACCTGTGTCGCCATGGCGGTTCACAGGTCACGCACAAACTCGCATACATTCATACACATACAGAAAAGCACAAGTATACACGTAAACATATATGCACATACTTACACATAGTCTTGACTATGTACCAGGTTGTTAGATTGAATGCCGTATAGTGGAGCTATTCCTAATGCTGCTGCTGCTTCACTGGCAGAAAGCCTGTTAACACTCGGCACGAGACTGTGAACGTGTGTGTTTCTCTGCATGCTAGAGCGGCTGTCACAAGACTGCCTTATTGAAAACACTTTTCCGTCATGAGAGGGTAACTACAGACGAGAAAAGGGGGAGAGCGAAATGAAGGAGAAAGAGTTTTCTGTCTTTACCTTGATTGACCTGAAGACAGTGTTCTTGTGGCCAGAGCGAGGTCTTGTTAGGTAAAGCTACACCTAGAAATAATCGAACTGGTTTATGAATAATTGAATCATGTTAACATTGCCTCCTGAAAGCTTTTATTTGTCCAAAGAATGTCACCATGTAATCACCATGGTCTTTCTGGCTCTTCTCCTGCACAAACACCGTCACACCTGGGAGACCTCTGACCACAGAGCAGTGTTATTGTAGCAGGTGGTTATTAATATAGATCTGAAAGTGAAAATCCTCCACCCGGTTGCACCGAGACGCAGCTAGAGCTTTAAACCCCGTAATGAGTGAATGTCAGTTACTCCAGATTGTCTCACAGAGTGATGGAATCGGCAGGTTTGCTATCACTGCAAACTCTTCAGCATCATCAGCAGATAATCACAGGCACGCACTCACATCATTACCTCAGTAGGGATGCTTAAAGTATCAAATTGGGAGACAAAGTTGTTTCTCAACACCTCCAACAAGCCCATCATCGCCTCACTTATCACTCCAGCAGAGTGGGGGAATATAGGCAATGAAAGGAAGCGAAGCATTTTGTCTTGATGTATGGTAAATCAGACAAATGGATAACTTTAAATACCAACATTTTCAATCTGTGTGATTGGGGAATGTCATCGTGAATCAAACAGGTAACATGTGTATTCATGACTAATCATTTAAGTCAAAGTCAAGTTGCACATCTGTTTTGATGTCGTCATCGGAGAGATGACGTGAGCCCACCCCCCCACTGCTATGTAGTTTTGTACTTTTTGGTGACTATGGAACATAATTGGCAGCTGCTGTGTTGCATTTTCTTTCCATTTCCCTCTTAATTTTCCATTGATCGAGACATATTCTCAGCTGTCTTTGCTGCAAGAGGACCTAACTGCAGCTACAAATAAATACATAGTAAGCGAAGGCTCATTGAACTATGGCTTACAAATCATGTCTTTAATGAGGAGCTTGATTTGTGATGATTGTTGCACCCTCTTGTTTCAAATGAGCAACCGGTGGTCGCTCCCCTTCCCAGCTGTTCAGATTATTGATCAGCCAATTAGTCTCAACAGCCAAGCTCGGAACACGATATGATTAGTGCAACTAGCTCACCATCTCCCCCGTGAGATTGACACCACTTTGCAGTTGGCGGTAAGGCAGCTGTAGCTTGCCGGGATTAAAAGAAGTTACATTACTGTTATCGCAGCCAATAAGGCTGCATTCAGAGCACTTGGACGGGGGTGAAGCTTTAATGTGGGCTTTTTCTTTTTCCAGTTGATAAAACAAGAGAGGTTCTGGACAGCAGCTTTCCTCTAGTGGCTTTATTGCCGGCTCATTCTGAAATGAGCTCTTTAGGAAGTGCACCAGTCCATTCAGGTCTAACTGCTTAATATCAAACCAAGGTTGCGATAAAATGTCAGCGCAAGTGTCTAGTGGTCATTATGTTAGATGTTCACAGGATGTCATGTTTTACAGTGTCGTCTCTCAGCTCTCAGGCTTTACAGTATGTCTGAACCGAAATCCTAACAAAAGCAGTGCTAAAGCCATAGAGGCAGCCTTCACGTAGCAGCACTCTTCATATTATCTCTCTTTATGTCGAATTTTGCAAGTTATTGCTCATGAAAAATAACTTCATACTTGCCAGCCCTACTTCTTCACACAAATTGCAGACCACTCATAGTTTTAGGCAGCATATTTATCCAAGGTAAAATTCAATTTTAAGGTAACTACATGAGTAATCATTGTTGCCTTTGCGTACTGAAGTAATACTTTCTCTCTGTGGGGAAGAGACAACTCTGCATCTGCGTGAGTCATTGAACTAATCTAGCACTTTGCGTCAGACCAAAAGCTTAAGACTTGGCCACCAAATAATAGTTTGCATGTAAATAAAATCAATAAAACCACATAAGCAAGTACCTGAACTCCGAACATGAAATGGAAAAGTCAGACAGACTATCTGAAACATAGATGCATGCAAACTACAAAGTAAGTTTATCAATTGTGGTACTTGCCAAAAAGGTTTGTACTATATAAAAAATGATCTTTAGCTCTTACATAGCAGCTGAAATAGCTAATCCCACAAACTGCACTCTGCTCACAGTTGGGTAGCATTTTCACCTGGGAAGCACATGTGTAGTTGGTGTTTCCTTTGCTCACTAAGGTCAGGTATACTTGGGACATTTTTGGAGGCTCTTCTCAGAAGTACTTTCAAAAGCTGCTGTTCTTCCATGTGTAATAGGTCCAGTCATCTCACTAACTGTAGAAAAGACTGAATGCATGTGAACTACCAATGATGAAGAGAATACAGTGATATGTGGACAGACAAGTAAAATAAGTACTAACTTTTTTTTGTTTAGTTTCTGGAAATGGATATGATGCGAATTTAATAGTGTGAGCATGACACATTTGAAATGACATACAAAAAGAAACATGCACGTGCTGCTGATTTTAAGAGGTGAGCGTTGGAGATCAACATTTTGTAGATGTTCACACAAAAGAAGCGTTTTCAGGTGGAGATCATGTGAAAAAATGTTGCAAATAATATAAAACACGAGTAGCTCTCAGCATTCTGTCAAATTAGCTCCCAGAGGAAAAAAGGCTGGAGACCCCTGGTCTAGTGAGGCTGAAAGCTCACCTAAGCAGAAGCAAATGACAAATGTGAATGGCTTGTGAGGCTAATTAGGAGCACATTAAGCTCACAGTTATTAGGCTTTAATATTAGTGTTGGCTTCCAAAGGCTAATAAGGTAGCATACTAAGCCAATTACACTTGCATATCTAATTTTGCTTATATGTGCATTGTGTGTCTGGGCCCGACTTCGACCATTTGAAATGATCGCTGTGGGCAGACTGACACAGTCTGCACGCCAGACAGGTGCTTAATGTTAAAAGAGGGGCTGAGAGGAGTAAATTGAGGGCTTAGAGCTAAAGGTCACACAGTAGTAACACACAGCACACCGGGGAAGCAGGAAAGAGGAAAGCAACTGACCTGGTAGTCAGATAGGCTTGCAGCTCCGTGACCTTTAGTGAGTCCAAACTCTTCGCTTCCATGTTTTCTTGCTTTACCCATAAGTCAGCAGTTGCCATCAATGTGTCTCTCTGTCTCTTCTCATTTTAATCTTCCCCCCCCTTTATTTATTTATTTATTTTTTAAACACCAATTATTGTTGTTACAGTGCTGAAGGCAACAGAAGGGAACTCAGTATAAACCTTTTGGACTTTCATTTTTGATTGGACAACCTGTGTAGTGGGCATTAGGGTAAACAATGTCTCTAACCTGCGGGACGGGTTGAACACCTGTCACATCGCCTGTTTTCATCTAACAAGCTGACGACAAAAACTCAGGAAAATGGCCATTTCTTAGGCCTACTTTTGCAAACTGCTATCATTGTTGATTAAGGCTACAAGATGCTACAGGTCCTTTGTAATGAAACCCTTACAATGAACTGGTCTGGTGGAAAGCAGTATTAAGAAAAGCGTAACTTCAACTCAGAGTGAAAACTGACTCTGCTGCCTGGTTGTTGATGGAGATTAGTGGCTGCTTGGCAGCAATTAGACGGAAAAAAAGAAAGAGGTGAGTATTGTAATAAGCTCAAGCCCTCAGCATGTCTCGATTTACTGCAGTACTGAGGTAATTCTTGCCCAGTCTCACCTCAAAACTCATATTTCATTCATCACTTGAGAAAGTAATTATCAAGTCTCTGTGAAGTCTGAAATTTCAACTCTCTCAAGTTTCAAGCCTCTTTATTGAGTTGGATATAATTGGTAAATGGAAGTGAACCGACAGCATATTACTGGGAAAACTACAGCTAGAAACTGTACTCTATACAATAGTAGATTTGTAGATATAGTGGCCAAGTAAGAGGAGGAGAAGTGTCTGCTTCCCCTTCTTTTCCTTTTTTCTGGTTGCATCCTTCCCTTCCATTTTTATCATGAGCTGGTGGACTTGGGTCTTTGTGTACTTTGATTATGTCTACGAGACTATAACTTTCTTCCTCGTCTCCCCCCTCAACCTTGACTGCATTTTGCAAACATGCTTTATCAACTCTCCTTCACCACTCTACCCCCCCCCCCCCACACACACACACAGCCTGTTTAGTTTTTTCTTTCTAACTTGATGTACATCGAGCCGTGGTTCTTTTTCTGTTGTCTCAGCAGTGCTTAATTAAACCTTAAGACCACCCACAGCTGACCCGTGTTACAAATCCCTAAGCGAGCGGAATGCAAGATTTGGAGTCTTTATGCCTGAATCATTTGATCACATCTCACGCACGCACGCACGTACACGCGCACGTACACGTGCAGGCAGATGAACACTTTGCAAACACAGCCTCGGTGAGAGTGCAACCCCAAACACGCAGAGTCTTGAATGTGTGTGCTCAAGCACTCACGGATAATTCGTGTTGATAAAAGGTTGTTTTTGTGTTTTTTTTACTTTTTTTTTTTTTTTGAAACTCTGAAGTGGGCTAAAGTGAAGAGGGAGAGTAAGCTGAAGTAAAGATAATAAGGCACGGACAGACTTGATGGTAACTTTCCCCCTACATCCTGATGAATTAGCCATGTGTCGGGGAGATGAAGGAGCCCTCGTATTTGCTTTGTGCTTTGCTTTGTTCCTTTCAAATTCAAGAGAATGACTCTTTGCTGCAACCGACACATCTCTAGGGCTCCCTTTATTTTTATCTCTTCTTCTTCTTTCGTCTTCTTCCGTCTTCTTCTTCTTCAAGATTCCCGGCAGTTTTCAAACTGGTTCCAAATAAATTTTCTTTATTTTTGATTGTTTTGTTTCTTCCTTTTACTAGTGACAGAGAAGTTGAGTGTTGGCTGTCTAACGTGTGAGTGTAGGTTTTGACCTGAATTAGAAAATGTACTCTTTATAGTCAACTCACTTAACACACAAAGCAACATTTCTTAAGATGACCTTCTCTGGGTTTAAAGTCACTTAATCTCATAAAAGTGTAACCACTGCAGCAGCCACGCGGATTAGTTGCATGGTTTGCCATCGTGTCTTACTTCTGCCTCCCTGCTGCCTGACTCACGGGTACCGCAGATGTTGCTGTACAAGACAGAAAAAGCTTCTCTTACATTGCTGCCAATGCATAGATTTTCCTGCCAAGCCCCTCGAGGAGTTTGAATGACTTTTTTTTTTTCCCCAAATCCTGTGATGCACTTTTTTTATTCAGTTTTCACCTGATGTAGACTGCTGTAAGCTTACAACCTCCCCACCTACCTCCCTCCCTCCCAAAAGATGTAAAATCCTTGAGGAAACTTATTTACACAGATTTGTTTTGCCTTGCATTGTACCAGATAATCATGCGCTGCCTTTATAACATGCTTGCGGCTACTGCAAAGTAAAGTAAAGGAATCATTTTGTTTGTTGGTTGGATTTGGGATCATTACAGAAATGTAATAGCGGTGCTGGTCCATTTGTTGGGTACGTGACAGAGCTGAGGCTTTGGAGACGCTGCACGCTGTGTGTCGCGTTGCTCAGCCCTCGCTGCAACAGACACGAAGACATCTGTGCATTGCTAAACATGTTTGAACTACTAAATTACCAGCATAAAATATTGTAGGGTATTCTCACAATCCCCAACCTGTAACGTTAACATTAGCTGCAGGTCGGTGTTGCGTCGCCATTTTTAACGCCAGTCTCACTCTGTCTCAGCTACAATGACTTTATTTATTATATAACTCCTGTTTTTGTTTTTGCCTTTTTCTCTCTGTATTGCTTTTTGTTTCTCTCTTTCTCTTACTTTTTATTTGCCCAGGTCATTTCCCTCCTTTCTTCACCCTTCCTCACCCCCTGTTTTCCTCCCATTTTTTTCATTTACTTTCCTCTCCTCTCTCCATCCCCCCATCTCTCGGCTTTATTGCGGGCAGCAGCATAGTGACCATATACTTCCTGAGAGCTTGCGTCGACTTCCTATTGTTTTTACAGTAGGACTGGCCCCTTGCCCTGTGTGTCCATCTCCCGGTTTTTATTGGGATGCCTTTATAACAAAATCAAACTGCACAGATGCCCCATAAACCCAATTGGAGCTCTGTGCGTCCCCAGAGAAATGATCTCTGCAAAGACGGGGAAAGCAAAATAAAGGGGAAAGAAGGGGTGAGTAGAGACTAAGCAGAGTGACCAAACCATTAGCCTTGGTATTGTGCTCCTATTCTGTGAATGATCATTGATGGTTCGAATAAATGGGCTAACTGTGGGTGCACTTTGGCCACACTATAATATGCATTGTTAAAATATTCTCCCCAGCAACTATCTTGCACAGGCTGTACAGATAGAAATAACCAATAAAAATGGAATTTGGAAGTTAAAAATCCATTCGAGAGCAATCCTAGAAATAGATGGAACTTGAAAAAGACCCCGAAATTTTACGTTAAAACAAAAGCTCAAGTGGTCTTCAGTGCAGGCAATTTTAAAGTCCAAACTTTAGTTTGTGGTCTTAAATTATGTGTTTTATAATGTGCTTTATCATTTTCACATTTTATTCCGCTTCAGAATTAGTCTCGTATCTCCTGCTCCTGGCATTTAAACTGTATGAAAAAGTTTAAAAGTTAACTTGATGGAACTCGCAGGCACCCTTAACCAACAAGCACAAAAGACTAAGACAGGGGACCCCGAGGAAAGGAAATGACAGAAGATTTAAAATGTCACATCATGTCCCTCCGGGGGCTTAGAGAGAAGCTGTAATCTGTAAACCAAAAAAAAAAAAAAAAAAAGGCAGACAAAACTTTAGATATTCCATAAGCATCATGGAGAGAGACACAACCGCTGGCACTAATGGGGGAAAGATATAAACTAAACTAAAATCACTAGAGGGTGACGGACGGGAAGACACGTGTACAAAGGCGGGGTAAAAATGCATTTATTTCAAATTATTGTTATTAGGCAGATAAGCTGACAAATCCCCACCCCCAACCCCTCCACTGTCAAGTCATGGTATTTCTGGGAATTGCCGATTACGAACTGACAAATACGGAGCTGGCAACATGAAAGCATGTTGGTTTGATTCTATGGAGATGAGAAATGGAAACAAAAGCCCAAACTGACGCAATCAGACACTGTCGGAATGTGTGACGGTATATATGTTTACATCACACCATATTATAACCATAGGTTGTGTGTGTGTGTGTGTGTGGTTTTCTAGCAAACACACAAATCGTTATGTGTTATGACTGCAAATCATTCTCCTTCTCTGCTCACGATCTTCATCTCTGCTCTCTGTCATCTTCATGTCATCCCTCCTTCTTCTTAAACCCCTTTATTTCTCCATACATACATCTCCCCTCTTCTGCTTCATTAGCTTCCCTCTTCATAGACGCCTCAGCTCCCTGTCATCCTATTTATCTCTAGGCTATATGTAAAACAGTTTTTCTTTCACCACTTTATGTATCTGTACTCCATTCTTTCTAAATCATCCAACTTCTGAATCAGACTGCTTTTCCTTCCCTTCTCATTTGATCTGCTCTACTGAGTTTCGTGTGTGTGTGTGTCTGTGTGTGTGTGTCAAGTCATCACAAGGACCTATGGCACTGTAGAGCAACCAGTATCCTCAGCACTTCCTGTCTCGAACTTCTCAGTTATCTCTCAAGGAGATGGAAATACACTGCAGTTTGCTCTCCTGTGCATTTAATCTGCAATATTTTCCTTAAACAGGCAGTGAAAATCGGTGTATGGAATTCAACTGGCACAATAGAGATTTGCACCTGGTGTCAACAGTGGTTTCTCTAAAGAGTAGACACAGTTCGAACTGAGAGGCCAAGCGCTCCCATTCAAGCAACTTAAGGGTCAGGTTGTTGTGGCCTTGCCATTGTTCTTTGTTTAAAAAAAACAAACAAAAATCGTGTGTTGACGCAAAAGGAGGCCAAACTGTGGGCATGTGTATGTGCACTATTTTTACGTGCCACAGTTGGCTACTGTGCAGTTGTTACAAATTTGATCTTTTCGGTTGTTTAAAAAAAGATGCTGTTCAAATGCAAACAACTTGAAATTCAGCACCGATGGACAAATGTTTAGCCAAAACCAGCTTCAGCTCTCTGGTTTATCTGCAGACATTACTTGTCTATTTATTATTTATTAATTTTCATAATAGATGGGAAGCAGAACAGGTATGAAGTAAAGGAGAGGATTGGGATGTAAGGAAGTGCCATTCCTGTCTGCTCTGGTTGTGGTGCAGCTCAGCTTACGTTGTTGCCTAATTATTTGATAGAGTTCCTTAATAAGTAACTAAATAAGTAATTAACTGTCCGCTTACCCAGCTGGCTGAAGGCTGACTGATCTTTTTTTCTGGCAGGTTTTGGGCTGACTGACTGGCAGAGTGACTGTTTGAATAACTGGCTGGCTGATAAACTGTGCCCTGCAAAACATCTTGCTGTGTGGTCATCAGTGCATGAGTCAGTTCTGTCTTACACTCCATGTGTCATCCTCTTCCTGTGTCTTATTTTCTCTCTTTGTCTCTATTTCTGTTTCCTCACCTTGGTCTGCTTTTTCTCTTCCACTTGTGAGATCGCTTCATATCTCCTCTCAGTTTGCGGGCGCTCTTTGAGCGAGAATGTTTATTTTTATTTGTGTTTCTTTTCTTTAAACTAAGGGGCAGTATCATCTTTATTTAGCCATGATGTTCAGCCGTCACTGACTTTGCATTGAAAGAAATGTACTGCGGAAAAGATCATAGAAAAATGAAGGAGGAAAGAAATTATTGAAAATTTTGGAAACGAGGACCTAGAGAGACATTTGGACTGCAGTTCAGTGCTGCTGATACGGTCTGCTGCCTACCCTATGACCTATAATGTGTGAGTGAGAGCGAGGTTATGACATTCATAGTGAGTAACAGAGAATCAGATGGCTGAAGCAGGACATCTGCAGACCATTTGTGCATCTTACTCGCACACACAAGCGCACGTGCACACATGCGCACACACACGCACACTAGATGTGATTCATTTTAGTGCCCTCTGTGCTCAGTGGGGTGGAAAATAAATGTTTTAATGGTCCTAGGCTGTTGCGTATGTGTTGTACGTGTGTGTGTGTGTGTGTGTGTGTGTGTGTGTGTGTGTGGGTCAAGTAAAGTAGGGAGCCATAACACTGACGTGTAGGAGTCACTTGAAGGTCTAACATAAGGTATTTAAATAGCTCTGTGCATGAATTGAGTTTTTAACTACTTTGTAGTTTACAGCCATCATTTTGTCAGACAATACAGACAATAATGAGACCTGAACTCTCAAATAGTGGCTGTAATGGTTAATTCAGCTTCATTTTCACAGCATCACTGCAGCCCATTTGTTTTTAAAAACACAAATACCACTTGCGCTCACTAATGAGTCCCAGTTGGTTCTACTTTGCCATTCTTTGGGTCAATATGAAGCTGCTATTGATTAAACGCAGCATTTCCCGAACGTGTTAATCAGCGGTTAAGAGAGGCTTAAATATTGCCAAAAGAAAAGCCGAGGTAACGCCACGCCAACCATTATACCTTCCTGGGCGCTCTCGAGTTTGAGAAGTGCTTTTAAGACATAGCATACCCATGGCAAACATTTAAGTGTTTTTGATGTTGACACTAGTTTCGGTGGAGGCCAGCATGGCAACTGTGTCCCCATCGGTGTGTGAATGTACTGTATATGTGTGTTTGTCTGCCCTGTGATTGGCTGGCGACCAGTCCAGGGTGTTTCCCCCGCCTCTCGCCCAATGACAGCTTCGGGATAAGCGGTAGAGAGAATGAATGAATAAATGAATGAACACTAGTTTCAAGGACTTGTCAGGTGGCAATACCTGTAACTGATATCGGTGGTATTACAGCTTCTGTTAAATAATGTATCAATGGCGCTAATCATACTCTACGGCAGAACCATTATTACACTTACAGCATGGGCTGATGGATGCATACTCTTGTGCAGCTTTCACATGAGATATAGAACATACAGTATGTAGTATAATGCAACTTTCAGTCCCCAACGTAGATGGATGATGGTGTGGCTAGTTTTCCCTCTCTGTCTCTCCATTTTTTCAATAACTTTGTTGTTCCTGACATATTTTTTAAATAATTTTGTTAGGACTGTCTATTTTAACACCCCCAAATGACAGGTTATACTACAAAACATGCTCTATATAACAGCAAGTATTCTCTCCTTCCACCTGACCTGCTCTCCACTGTGTTTCAGCACCTTTATCGTCTCTTACACTTCCCTTACAAGTAGTTCTTTTTGTATGTTTTTAGCACTGTGTGTGTGCGTGCATGGGTGGAACGTAAGTAAGGCAGTACATTATTACTGCCAGTATGATCGGCATCCAGGACTGACAGCTCTCCTTTTGGGGCTGAATGCACACGGGCGAGAGAGAGAGAGAGAGAGAGAGAGAGAGACGTTGGCTGGCAACTGAGAGTAAGGAGTCTGAAGCATGGTGTACCGTAGTTGGAAAAAGTCAGCACCCTCAGGTGGCTATACATTTTAATAATACATTTAGAAGTAAACAATAAAATGGGCACAGTTATGTAAGTTACAGCAAAATAGAGCAAGCTCAGCATCAAGCCTTTTTTTATTTTTACTTTTAATGCAGCATTTTGTCACTCAAGACACCCTGAAGTACATTTGAAAACTTGCAGAACATACACCGATAATATGCTTCGACACTGAACCTGATTCATTTCCCATTAGCTAATGTTGCCATTACATTCCATCTTAATGCATTCTGCTATATAAATAAAGTTGAATTGAATTCAACCAGGGTATTAAACCTTTTTGTATTATCCATTTACATTAACACCAAGCTTGTTGTTTTTAGACAAATGTGTTAACAAAAGGGGCTAAAAACAATCCGTGTTTCTGTATGTGTTAAAGATGTAGAGATGGTGGACAAAGTATGTAATGAAAAATGCAGGAAAAACTCTCGGCACAGATTTAGCGCGGCCTGGTTCTCTCTCACTCACTCACGCACACACAAAATGTCCTGAGAACTTACTTTGACACAGCAATACAGTAGATTTACTGACACACACAGCCGCACCGTATCATTACCGTACCCCAACATATGAGTTTGCTGTTATAAGCATTTCAGCTTCAGATCCCCTGCGAAGGCACTAGCTAGTGTGTTTGTGTGCACATGTACGCTGTGTGTTGTTTACCTTTTGCGCTGTGTCCCGATGCTGACTCTGTTGTGACCTTTTAGCGAAGCCGGACTGGATTTGATCAACGGCAGACTCCTCCACAATTCACACACAAACGGAAGGAGAACTCTGGCTTTTCTGTATGCGCACACACAGAGTCAGGGCTCCTTTTCTGTAAGTAATGGTTGGGTTTGCTATAGTCCAGGTTCTTTGTTTGCATCCCATTAGTCATTACAGGCCAGGAGTCAAACCTATAAAAGTTTAGATTTAGTAACTGGCATTGAACAACACCTTGTGGGGTATCATCAGCCTTGGACTTTAAAAGCAGCCAGCATACAGTACGCTGTAATGCTCCCAGCTGGCCATGGAATAGTTGGAATGTCATAGAATTTCAGAGAGGTTGTCTGTTTTTCAGACAATAAAAGTCAAGGATTTTGATATATTCTGTGGGGAAGCTGGGTGATATCAGGGGATAATACAAATGGGTCACTTTATAGGAGTGTGCCGGAATGCCTTTGCAACATCTCTGTACTGTCACTTGACTATAAATGCTTTTCACCTTTTAACAGCAGCAGTGGTAGAAAAAGTATTGCAGTATTTTACCTAAGTAAAAGTAGCACACAAATACCACAGTATAAAAATACGCCATTACAAGTAAAAACCCTGTATGCAAAATGTTACTAGAAGCAAAATCTACTTAAAGTACTAACTATGCAAAATTGGCACCATCAAGGGGGTTATTTTTATACTTAATATTTTATTTTTATTACTGATGCATTATTGTGTAAGCAGCATTTTAATATTTCCAAAGGGCTACATTTGAACCATTTTACATACTATGAAATCTTCTAAGATTATTTGTTTTGTATGTAAAATCTTAACTACAGCTGTATGTACTATAAAAATGATGAAGTACCTCCAAAATGTACTCTAAGTACAGTAATTCAGTACATGTACTTAGTTACGTTCTGTTAAGTGACCGTAGTGTCTTTAACATTAAAATGCCTATATTTCTCTTGTTCTGTAGTTCTACTTTGGACTCGTAGGTTTAATGTTTCTGTTTGACTCTGAAAATCCTAACGGGAAGTATTGTACTCTCTGCCCTTTTCTTTGTCTGTGTGTTCAGAATGTGCTGTCGGAGAAGGTTGACCAGATGATGGAGTGGTCCTCTCGGCGTTCGGTCGTCCGGATGAACGGGGACAAGTTCCGTCGTTTTGTCAAGGCCCCGCCCAGGAACTACTCTGTCATCGTCATGTTCACAGCCCTGCAGCCTCAAAGGCAGTGTTCTGTCTGCAGGTACGTACCCGCGCAGACACACTCGAGACCAATGCACCTTGTGTAGGCCACAGTCTGCCATAGCTTCTACCTTAACAGCCATGCCTCCGTCTTTTCTCGAAGGCCTGAGATTCTCATGTCCTTCTGAAAGTTTACTCGGTGTGCTGAAGAGTCCGTGAGCTCTCAGGTCTTGCACACACACACAAGCACAAATGTCCTAGAATTCATCTGATATTTCACGTACTTTCCTTCCACATACACATATAGACTTGCACACATTGGGAAACACAGACAACAGCATTATATAACAAGAACCTGTGGGTCACGTTGACATTTGGATCAAAGGGACTCCCTAAAGCCGTTCTACCAAAGGGGAATGGATAAATACCACAGAACAAGGCCAACAAGACCTACTTTACCCCACTTGCGTACTCAAAGCATTTAATACATGAGGACAGGAGGAAATCTGAACTTGAATTGGATTTTTATTTACAAAACCTTGACATCGACTTGCATCATGTTTGCAGCAGAATCAAGTGTAACACGGCAAGGTCAGGCTTTACTCCGAAACGTCAGTACAAGATTAGAAGTTTGATTTTAAGTTTTTACTTTAGAATATAAATGTATTTCCATCTGAATCGTAACAACGTCCAACTGCCTGACAACCCCAGTATTTTAGCACCATGGACAGTTCCGCACTAAACTGGGTTTTAAAGCAGACGTGGCACTGGAGCTGTCCGCGGTCCTGAACGCAGCATTGGATATATCGGTGCTCTTGTGGGAACCAGTAGGTTTCCTAACATTCTCACATCTCAAATATTAGATTAGTCGACTTACTACACTACACTGTTTTCTCTTCGACCTAACTGAAACCATTGTGAAGCCAACTGGAAAAAAGAGACTAGTAAACATAGCAATCGATACAGAATTGTTGTCATTCAGGTGTATGCATGTTGTTATTGTAGGCTTTGTCCTACACCTATATGTGTTGATAATATGCACACGACACGCTCCCCTCATATAATGGAGACAATGGACAGAACCTACTATTGCAGGCATAAATACATACAGCATGTACACGGAGGGAACTGACTTTAATATTTTTTTGAATGCTTTGCAGTCAGTGCTATTCTTTCTGGTTTAATTTTCCTGCTTGCTCTGATTGTCTGCTACTTCATTCTTAATGTTGGACTTCGTTTTTTGCATTCATGCCTTTGTAAAGTGCTTTGTAAGTGAATGGACTGAGTTGGAACGGCAGTGGCTGCTCTGCCACTGCCTTTCCACTCATTGTTTAGCTGTGGAAAATTATATGTCATATTGCCATTTATCACAATGGTATATGCGTTATTATAATGTCGTGATGCAGTTCTACAGTCCAGTCCTGAGGAATTCATGACTGCTCGATCTTGTAGGATAAATCTGACTTGTACCTTTTGCCTGTGTAGTATAAACCTGGTAGTTGACCCATGCCCTCATGTCTTAAGGGACATCCAGCTAGTGAATGCAATCAACACTGACCTACTCCATCCTGACCCTGTTACTCCAATCAGCCTCTCTTCTACTTCATCAGTCACTTGATTAGGTAGCTTATTCATCAGCCATGTCAGCGCCCCTCTGCATTCATTCATTCATTCTCTTTTTTACTTTTACTTTCTTTCTTTCTTTCTTTTTATTCAGACTGGAAGAGCAGGTGCATTATTATCACAGTAGTAACGCAACACATGGACAAACGGTATTTTTTTATTCATTGCTACACTCTTAAATTCGAATCATGCTTTATTGGCATGACCTTAATTACCTACACGATTGCAAAAGCAGGTTCTATAGGGTCCACAGTTTTACTGTACGTGGGCTGGGCCTTGACACATCTATCAACACAAGAAGAAAATGGACTACTTATTTGTTTTAAATTGTCAAACGCTGCAATGTCAACCTGCTCTCATTTACCTTTTATTCTTTTATTTGTATTCCTTTTCTGTCTGCTTCTTGTTCTCTTTCTGTTTGTTTCTGTATCCCCCCCCCCCCCGCTCTCTTTCCATTTCCCCAGGGATTCTCTTATTAACATTAGCAATAGCATCACATCATTATTAGAAAAAGAGAGCAGGGAGAGAGCGTTGGAGGGAGAGATGGATGTTAGATGGTGACCATTAAGAGGACTCTCAGTGAAAAAGATGGCTAATCACTGGGGCCTTCACTCCCACATCACTCGTAGGCTTTGTCTCATGCTACATAGTAATTCTAACTGGGCTAACAAAGTTTTGCTTTTGCCCTAGAAAAGAGACTAAATTAAGTATACTCAAAGACGTCAATCTTCATACTGTATTTATTCCATTTTTAAGCCTGTCGATGGCCAGTATTTTCACACACTGCACCATAGTCTATAAATGGTTAAGCAGCTCGGGGCTGGACACTGACAGTGGGTCTTCTCTTTTACTGGAAAGATAGCTACTGTACATATTTCTATCCTTTTGGTTACTGGTTAGTGGGTTTCTGTGGCGCCAAATCATTTTAACTAATGTGATTATGTGTCATTGTTGCTTAGTAACTGCTAAAAAGAAATCCAGAGTTAGTTTTGTGGGGTAGAAACCTAGGTAACGCCTTAGGTTAATTTGTTTTGTTGTTTCGTTCTCGGAGTACGTTCTCTTTTCTTTTATGTGTTAAAAGGGAGCACTTTTCCCTTTGCATATTTGATTTGAATGGTCTTTTTTTTCCATTTTTTAAATAATGCAGCTCAAGTCTGACTTTTTGGTTTCATCCATTCAGACTTTAAATATTGACTACATTTTTCTGTGAAAATGCAACGGATCTGACCAGCTTTTATTGATACTGTCACATGTGCAGATTCTGCTTGTGCAGTGTGGCTTTTCTAGCTTTGTTCAAATAAAAAAAAAATGAGTGAATGTCCTAAAGACATACCAGAGAGAGGGTTCTGTATAAACACCGCATATTTGTTTGACAACATAAGACAACCCAATTCCAATCTTGAGTAAACTAAATACCACTTTGAATTTTGCTCAACTGTAGGACACTGAAATAAGCTTAATTGCCAGGTGTTTCTGTGCATATGTTTTAGGTGCAAAAGTTAAAGAGTCTTTATCGTTGCGCCTACATGATTAGAAACACGACCAACGTCCTTCCTCGTGGTCAAACAATCAAAGACATGGGAATTTAAGGGCACGCTTCAATCGCACACATGACAATTTTCACACCACATCCTGTTCCCTGATTACACTGTACTGAATGGGGGACCAAAACATGTCACTGATGACAGAAAGGAAAACATATAACATCAATATACTGTATAGTATGAATGCAGGAACAAAAATGCCACGCTAAAAGTATTAGTGCTGGAGTTCACAGTAGCCTGTAGTCATTTTTGAATATTTCAAGTCGCTAGATTGTTGTGCTGGATAATTTATGTTAAAATTAAGTTAGACTTAAATGGCTAATTGTCATGCTCAAATACATAAGATGGTACACAGACTGAAAGCTTTTTACATCCCATCATCTTTTTAAGGCATTTTTCCATTCCACACAAACCTGATCATCCGCTTACATTTTTAATATTTTTTTTTTTTTTACAAATGAACAAAAGTGAAAGGTATTGCTGAAAGTGTCGCTATGCACCCGATATCATGGAAAGCTCTTTTATTTTTTTTATTTGCATGGCAATAACATCTACTATCGGGACAGTTCAAACCATATCTCAGTGACACCTTGACAACTCCAGCGGCGTGGTGTTCACGGCCCGGGATGAGCGCCACTGTAATCCCTGACAGACTGCTGGCTTGAGTTTCAACTTCAACTCTGTGGACTTTTTAAAACGATAGACACTTCAAAGGGACCAGCCTGACATTAACTGCAAAGATAACAATGGAACATCACCGCACATAACACATTCTGACAGACACTTTCCCACTAATTAAAGCCAACACAAGAGGCAGTTGACAATGAGGCACAATGTCGAGGTGAAGTTTAGAAGACATTTAGTTAGTCAGAAACGAGGGAGAGGGCGGTAATAGAACAGAGAGACTGCTTTTCAGTGTTTATCTTGTCATGTAGGAGAATAAGGTGATCATATTCACATCGCCAACATCTTTTTTTTTTTTTAACTTTCTTCAGCTTCTCTTTTCCCTCCACATTTCTCTGACTGCATCTTTTTTCTTGTCTTTCACTTTGTCTGTGTGCTTTCTTTACCTTCTGTTTTTGAGATCACGAGTTGTGGTTTTTCTCGTGATACAATTCTTTATTTTTTTATACCCCCATTTGGCTCTTTATGAATAAATGCATCATTTCATCCTTTTGTGCAGTGCCAGAATCCAAATAATGACTTCTAGTGGATAAACAGCGGGATAATAAATGTGAAAATGTAAAAGAAAAACTTAAGTATTTGTACAAAACATACTCGGAGGGAGAGGGATTTAATTCGCAACAATGTAGGTGTGTAGGCGACGACAATGTGTCAGGACTCTTCCTTGGACTTTAAATAAGCCTGGCACATTGCTATTTCCTGTTTAGGGGTATTGTGTGTTTTTTTACACCACTGTGGCAATATTGGTCTGATATTACATTTCATTATGTTTTTAGAACCGGCGCTACATCTGAATTTAGTGATATGTGCTATAAAACAGATTGACTTGCCACTGAAGAGA
This sequence comes from Gadopsis bispinosus, assembly GCA_036024995.1. Lineage (NCBI taxonomy): Eukaryota > Metazoa > Chordata > Actinopteri > Centrarchiformes > Percichthyidae > Gadopsis > Gadopsis bispinosus. The sequence goes on from JAVQJV010038215.1 coordinate 33,940, forward strand.
TAATCTTGACTAGAATTCTAATTGTTGGCCCAGTATTTGAGAATGTGTACTTGAGACGAAGCAAGTGTTAAAGGGTCTCTATTTGCCTACATGTAATATGTATGAAATATTAGATTTTTGACTTTTTTCTTGATTTTTGTTTCTCTTTCCTTCTGTCTGTCTCATTGCCATCTTATAGGCAGGCGAATGAGGAGTACCAGGTCCTGGCGAACTCGTGGCGCTACTCATCTTCTTTTTCCAACAAGCTCTTCTTCACGGTTGTGGACTACGATGAGGGAGCTGATGTTTTCCAACAGGTAAGTAGTTATTCAGTCAATTATCAATACCAAATGTATTCAGCCAAACTTACTGCAAGTTGCGCATTTACTTCATTTATTTTTTGTCCCTCCATCCCTTCCTCATCCCTCTGCTTGCATATAACACCCTTTTCTTTTTCTTTCTAACATGCTGTGGGTGCCTCATCATCACCCAACGTTAACCCATGACTTTAATGAAACACGTTCACACAGTATTGTGAAATCCACAGATAACTCCACTGCAGTAGTTTGATTAGCTACTAAATCATAACTTTCCTTCTTTCTTTTTGGAGTTTTATTTTTTGTGACATAAGGAAGGTTTATACGACAACGCTGAAAGATCTTTAGCAACATATTGGACAGCAAAATCTAAATACTGTAGTGTTGGTATAGGATTTGTTTTATCATGGGACCTACCAGACAGCTGAAGGTAGTTTTCTCCTCTGCAAGCTTTAGGTATTTAAGCTCCTTATGCTGGTTGCTCTGGCAAAAAAAAAAAATAAGAAAAGACAAACTCACAGTAAAAGGAAGGAGCCATTGTGGACCAAATATTCTGGGGCAATATCAGTCACTTGCAAATGTGGCTTCTCTCTCCCTTCAGCAACCCCATCCACCTTTCCACTGTGGCATATGGCCTACAGTGTTTCACAACCTCTGCTTCTTCCATCCCTCCCATCTCACCTCTTTGAGCCTTCCTTCTTTTCCATCATATTCACTTTCAACCTTTTCTTTCATCCAGTCGTGGTGGTCTTCTCTCTCCTACCATTCATTCTTTTCTTCTTTCTTTAAACACACACACACACACACACCACTCTTAAGCTGATGCATTAAGGGTCATGTATGTCAGGAAGGCAGCTGCTTTTATTCCAAGAGAAAGAAAACAAGACAAATTGACAACCTTGTCAGTCCTGTTTTCTTTTCCTTTGACTTTAGTATGTGGGAGGAAAAGCCACAAGCATGTGGAAAAGTTACAACACTCACATGAACAACGGTTCATATTTGATCCTCCATCCTTATTAGTATATAGCTGGGTAGGTAGGTCAAATTTTCATGGTCACCCATACTTATTTTTATATTTGACACATAGCTTCACCTTGCAAGCCTAAGTAAGCCAACAGATATTCACATTTGAGAATCTATAACAGTTTGAATTGATACAAAGACGCAGACGTCAGTCACAGGCTTCAACATACACATTGGGTCCACCTATTAATTGTACTGGACTGTAGATGTGAATATGATGAAAAGGACTGATGACCAAATTTAAACCTGCCTTAATACTAATACATTACTATTTAAACAGTGTTAAATGTCATAAAAACAGCATTTTATTTATGGTCCAGTGTCAGGCTTCTAAGGGTGGACAGGCTGACGCAAATTACAGCCTCTGCTGTGCAGTGACGTTGATGGTCTACAGATGGTTTTGACTGGGAGGCACAGTGGCTGTCAATTTTCCACTGTGGTTATACATACATTTCTGTTGTGATCTAACCATAAAACCAAAATGGAGACAATGGATGGATTCTCCTGCAATTAAACAAAAATATATGCTTTCAAAAATGCATTCTATGTCTTGGTTTTAAAGTATTATTCACGACAAAAAGTTTTGTCCCTCTGTGTTTTTCTCAAAATACAGACGTAAATTCCTTGTTGTCCTTTACACTCTTTACAACTTTACATAGCCGTGCACAGTGAGAAATAGGGAATAGAAATTTGATTTATTTTAATACAGTGAGGATGGCATTAAAACATGCTTCTAAAGCCTTTTATATTTCCTCTTTTCTTCCTCTTCTTTGTAATTGCTGGCCATTGTTTCTTTTTCCTTAACGGTTACATCGTGCTCTCTAGATTTCTTGCAACTTCTTTCATACTTTTTCTCAAGGCTTTTCACGATTCTCTCCTCATCTGTTCTTGTCATGAAAAAAATAGGCTATTGAAATTTAAGCGGAGTTAACTACATGCACACCCTTTTTTCTTTTTGTTTTCCTCCCCTACTGTTTGCTTGTGTGTTGCATGAATGCATGTTTTTGTATTTGTGTTCATGGGCATTTATATATGCATGTGTGCAGTGTGTGAAATGCTCTGACAATCGGGGAATCTTGTGATGTGGGCGGTTATTGTTAGGTTGTTTCTAGATTTAACGACTGTTTAAAACTTTCCTCCATTGGATAAATAAGGACAGAAATGGAGTCGGAATGAATTATTGCGCCGCATAATTACAAGAGACACCGGTAACCATGACAGCATGACACCATGACTGCTGCTACATCAGCTGCCTCTTCACTGTCATCAGTCGCATTTTCTTTGTTGCTCCTTACCTTTCAATATTTAAACACGATTTAATTTATTTTACAATACAGGTAAATAGTAAATGATTGAAATCTTCTGGGGTTCCTACTTGTTAAGGGGGACCCCCCCCCCCCCCCGAGACCCCTCGCATTTCGCATGTGTACATGTTTGTATGCATATGTGCACATGTACACATGCATCTACTCCATCATTCACCTTTTATCACTTAAAAAATGGGTGGCAACTTATATAATGGAGATAAATAATCTGCGTAACAATTCTCCATAATAATTCTGTCTTCTTCCTTCTCCCTTTCCTCTGCTCATTTCCTTCCTTTTCCCCTCCTCTCCATTTTTCTTCAGGTGTCTCGGGGAAAATAGAGAGTAAACCAGTTGACTTCATTGTTTTCATTGTTGTTGAAAGTTGTAGGGAGTCCTGGGTTTGGAGTTAAATAGGTGTGAAACATGGAGGGGGGAGAGAGGAAGGAAGGCAACATTCTACCAACTGTCTTTATTTAGCTGTGTGTGTGTACAGAAGGATACATTTAGATGCGCTCTCATATTAGCTGTGATCATCAACACACCCGCTTACTGTGTTGTGATCGGATCAGTACACACACGCGTACACACAGAGAAGCATAACACATGATATAAATACAATACAGTGATATAGTTTCTTATATCTCATGATCTTTTTGTCATTTTGTGCCAGTTCATTTAATATTGCGTATCTGGCCAATACAGAGTCAGGACCCAATACTTTTCTTTTTCCACAACTCTGTAGAATAAAATATCCTCTATATCAGATACATTTCTTAAAATATTTATCTTTATATTACAAAAGATACATATTTGTCTATGTGTATCTGTGAGGAGTGTCAGCCTGGAGATGTTATAACTGAAAGGTGTGGACAGCCTCTCTTCATTCAAGTTACAATGCAGTTTAGAGCCAAACAGCAGCTCCTTGGATGCGTTTGCAGCTTTGCTTTCGATGATTGCTATCAGTAAGGACATCTTCGCTGAAATTGCTGTCAGATATTTAGTTTGTTTGTGTCACACTGGGGATCAATCGCTCACAAAGCTGTGTGTGTCGGGAATAGGTCTCTAAAGGCAGGCTGTTGGAATACACACTCTGTCAACATTTATATTACAACAGTTATAAACTTTTATTTATTGGCGCATTAGCTGGCCGCTGAATGTTATAACAGATTATGAAAATTTAAAGATGACCGTGTTAGTCAAGCAGAAAGAGAATTACATTATTTCAAGGAAAAAGTAATATAGTCATGATTTACTTTCTACAATAACATAAAAATAAAATTGAAATTCTTACAAACAGGCACGGCATGTAGAAGATGAATAGAGCACCCAGGGAATATTAGACATTGTTAACTGAAGGACATTTTTATCCAATGACCCTCTGAGGTTTAGAAGACAGGTAACTAATATTTAAAAAATAAACAATAACTTAAGTTTAAGTAACTTAAGTAAATAAATAAGAGACCAGGCCTCAGAATTGAATTTTTAGGACAACATTTACCAATGAGTGAAACCTTTTGATACATTTGAGAGGTGAACTTATGACACTATCATATTGGCATCAATCTGTTGATTAAGGTATTATGATCGATGATGTATCTTTGGTTGATAGTTTACTTAATGTTTGACAAGTCAGAGATGGCATTAACTTCACATCTCTTATTTTCCTCCTTCTCGCTAGTTGAACATGAACAGCGCTCCAACCTTCATGCATTTCCCGGCTAAGGGAAAGCCAAAGAGGGCTGATACGTTTGACCTGCAAAGGATTGGCTTCGCTTCGGAGCAGCTTGCCAAGTGGATTGCAGACCGCACAGATGTGCAGGTACCACATACTCCAATATTCACATTCACTTGTTCTGTTTTAATCCATTTTTATAAGCTGTCCATCACGAGTCGAGCAATAGTGCAATAGTAAACCGATCCAAATGGGCAAACGCACCAGAGTTTTTTGCACCCAACAGGTTAGGCGTGAAGGCACCCATAGCCTTTGCGAGGGCGGATTCAATGTTGACCATGTCAGCGCCCTGTAAGCTTCAAGGAGCAGGGTGATACGCAAGTAGGTGGGGTGTTCGAAGCCCCTGCTTGGAGGCACTTAAGTTGTTGGCACCAGAGAGATCAAACTTTTGACCGTCTGACTAGAATTTCCATTTCCCTGAACAACCTGACAGCGAAGTACCGGCAGACATAGTCCAAGCGTCCTGCTGACATCCTGTTGATGGATCTGGATTCAAAAGGCTGCCTTTCAGAGAAGGCGAGGGGGAGTACTTACTCTAAGTGCTAGCTTTCAGGCACTTCAATGTGACTTTTACCGCATGAATGGAGAAGTGAAAAGGAAATAAATAAAGGACAGATATATGCTCAAAACAATAGTGAGATGAATACATTTGTGTGGCGGAGGAACTGCAATGAAAGTCGGTTAGAGAAGTCTGTGTTTAGATTTAGTGCCTATAGTGTTCAAGAATGACAATAAGGATAGTACTGTTGTGCAAACTGCTGTTCTCTTCTGCTCTGCTTAATATGCAGCTGTAGAAAGATAAAACTCTGAATGACTTAATGTATTATGAGACGCCACATTTTTTCCAAACATGCAGGGTGTTAAAGCATTATATTGCGCACACTCTTACACGTTATTAGACCTCACTATCATTAAATTTTTTTCCTCGACTACAGTTGAAACAAGAAAATTACTCAAAGTAGATAGTGCTCCTGTTTTTGGAAGCCTATAACTATATTAAATAAATAAATGGTGAGTGCGGTGCCACTGTATATACTATAAGAAATGCACCTGTGTCATAGTAATGTCTTTCTGATACACACACACACACACACACACACACACACACACACACACACACACACACACACACACACACTAGGTGACTGGCGGGGCTGCAGACTCGTACAGTATGTGGCAGAGCTTTAGACTAAATCTCTTTTTTCTGTGTCTATTCCTTCCTGAATTTTACAGACTGAAGTTTTAATCCAATAACACTTATAACACGCATGTGTCACCAGCACTAATTATGTCACAGTGGAAAATGTGCGTACCATCTGCTGCTTCTGTCTTTTGGAACATTTTGCCGTCGCATCTGTTAATAGCTAACACAGCATGTTGTCAGTTTGGCTTTATGGCCAGACACACGCACACGCACACGCACACACAGAAGGCGAGAGAGAGTGAGAAACATATGGAAGTAACAATAGAAAGGTTTTCATGTAGTGTTTGAAAACTATGAAATCAATTTAAAATCAACTTAAAATACTGTCCCCACTTATTCTTATTTAGTTTTGAGAGCCTTCCCATTGTGTTACAGCTTACCACACACCCCAATGGGGGGGAATAATGTAGGACTTTGAAAACATTTGACCAATCTCCTTTTTGAAAAGAGTAAGAAGCATGTCTACGCCATACAACTTGTTAAAAAAAGGCTGCAAACCATGCGTTTTAACCTTTTGCTTAATGAACACTTCTAGGCTTCAGTTTCACAATAACATGACAGAAGAAACCTTTTCCGTCTTTCATTGTACTTGTTTTAAAACCACGCAGTGGGAATTTGTTATGCTGTCTTTTTAAGATGACTTTTGCAGAAGTGTGTGGAAACAAATGGAATAATTCTTTCAGTCTGTATTTAAAACCTAAAGATAAAATGGTACTGGATTTTCTCTTTAACTCACAGTTGGAACATTTTGATGACTATTTGATTCCAAATATGCCAAAGAGTAAATCTTGTTTCTGTGTTTCTCTCCACCTTCAACTACTTGACTTGCTGCTTCTTCTTTTTTTCACATCTGTTATAGGTAACCAAAACATCTCAGCTCAAACATTCACTTATCAGCTTTTAGAGCTTTCAACCAGTTAAAAAATGAATGGATTTCTTTATCATTTTTATTCTCTTATCGTCAAGCCAAGAAAACCTATTATTTTGGTTCAAACTGGGAAAAGGAAGTATGAAGGATGTTTAGTAACAGTATTCACTGCATTGATATAATCCGTCATATATATATATTTATACATTTATACAATGATATAGTGTTATAAACAGGAACTGAAAAATCTGAAAGTTAAATCGTCCTCTCTCTCTCTCTCTCTCTCTCTCGTGTCCCTCCAGATTCGTGTCTTCCGTCCTCCTAATTATTCAGGGACTATTGCTTTGGCTCTGTTGGTCTCTCTGGTTGGAGGTCTGCTGTATCTGAGGAGGAACAACTTGGAATTCATATACAACAAAACTGGATGGGCCATGGCTGCACTGGTAACACACACACACACACACACACACACACACATACAAGCGAATAATATCCACCTTCACCAGCCAGGAACATAAGTTAAGTGAACTGCACTGGAAATAAGTTTGAGTGGAGTAATATCACCTCATTAGTAGAACCTTCTGCCTGTTTTTTAACAAAACTTGAACTTTTATGTCTCAGAATCACGTGAGTTGCATACATTTCTCACTGTTTTAGTTAAAAATCATGATCATGCTAATATTTCCACGGTAATGATGCTTCATGCACTTTCTCTCCTGTGTGTCTTGTCTCCTAGTGTGTAGTTTTTGCGATGACATCCGGTCAGATGTGGAATCACATCAGAGGTCCTCCCTATGCCCACAAAAACCCCCAAAATGGACAAGTGGTATGAGACACATTATGTTTTTTCCTTCTCATATATCCATTCATCCAATTGTGCATCCATTTTCTCATTTCCTCTTTCTAGCCTTCCACTTTTGTTCTTTCATCCAACCTTCCATCTCTTGGTTGCTTTTCTTTTACCTTCCCCTCTTCTTCCTTCTTTCCTCCCATTCTTTCCTCGTTCCTTGGTTGCTGTCCTTCTTCTTGCTTTGTCATTCTTTTTTTCTTAGCAATAGTTATGTTTTTAAGGGTTAAGATGAATCCATTTTACAGTGTGGTGAGTGAGGCTTTATTAGATCAGTGAAAGGAACATCTGTAAGGCTGCCGGCCCAGAGTAAGGTGCAGTCTGCACCATTACCACCTGCTAACAGGTCAGTGCTAGGACAGTGTGTATGTTACTGGACAGCTGGGAGAAGTCATTGGGTGTTAATATGACGTTAGTCATCTTGGACCAAGCCGGGGGGGTTTGGATCTACCTCACCTCCTCTGTTTTATACAGTTTCCCGTTTTTTTATTTTTTATTTTTTTTGGACAGTTGCCACTTATTACCGATACGTGTGCAAACACTCACATACACTGCATTTGCAGATATAGTTTTGCTGGTCATCATTTAAGTTGGTTCATCCAAGTGTGAAATTAAAATTTGAGAAAAATTAAGGAAATGAGCGAAGATGTGGAGAAGGGGATGGTGGAGAGAGAAAAGTGGGGAATAGAGTGACGAAAATGTGTCTTGAAAACATGCGATTATGTGTCCACAGTATTATGTCGTCTGATATGTGCCGTGTGTTTGTGTGCACACAAGCGTTTCCGCAGTGAGTGATGCATGGGCTCGCAGGCCGCAAGTATACAAAGCAGTGTGGTTGTTGAGGGAAAGTCAATTCAGCTCATGCAGAGACTGAAAAGGTTTGTTATTCCCTGTAGCCAGCACTGCTAGAGAATATACACAAACACACAACAGAGAGGAGTGCACAAAACACACTTTCACAAGTCAAAAGAGAAAGAAAATAACAACAAAAACCTATCGCAACCTCCATTTTTCCCCTTCCCATCTTTGATTCCATGATCCCTCTCTCTTGTTCTGCGTAAAAGGCACTCTATTTGTCAGGCTCTGTTGGCTCTCAACTGTAGCTCCCATCCTTCACCAACTCTTTCTGTTTCCCTGTTATTTCTCTCTCTACTCCCTTCTCTTTGACACCTACTTGCTTCTGACCCGCTTTTATTCTGTCGGGACACATCTACAGACCGAGATCATGTTGCTGTTGTTGGAGATAGGATTTATGGCTTCTTCAATCCCAATTCATTTTAAAACTGCATGGCATTGCACACGGGACAGCAGACGCCTTATTAGAAATATTGTCACATTGTGCATTTAGACAAAGAATACCTATCACAAGCTCCACAACATGTCTGAGAATATCCGGCTGACTCCTGATATCACTGATGTCACAACCTGTAATTATCAATGTAACAACCCCCACCTCAGTGTACACTCTGTTTTTATTGGTAGTTCATTTGATATTCTTTTTGATATTAGGGTCAGTCAACTTATGATATTTGTTTTTTTATTGTATTTTAGATGTGCTGGTAGTCTGTGCTCAGCTTTCTACTTTCACTTCATTTCACTTTTTTCCTTTCTTTAATTTTTAGTCTCATTTTTCTTTCTTCCATGCATCCCTTCCTGTATTCATAATGATTTCCTCTTCCATGTGACATCTCCCTCGTCATTTACTTCTACCCTCGCTATGTCCCTCTTCTTCTTCCCTTCCCCTTTTCCCCCCACCTACTGCTTCCCTTACTCCTCTATGCCCTCATGTCTCCCGCTCTCTTTCACAGCTCTGTGAAGTGCAGTCAGCTAGTTCGAAACATTCCTACCTGCCTGTCGTCTCTGGCCTCTTTTCCTCTCCTTCTTCTTGGCTTTGTATGAGCTGAGCAGAGCAATGAGGGCAGCATTAAAGCTTTGACATAGCGAATTGTTGAAACAGCATTTTAGATAAAGACAGAAATTAATTCCTTAACTGTAGGGAGCAATAGCCATAGGTGTCTGATTCAAATGCAAAGGTGAGCAGGTCATAAAAGATTTATTACTGAGCATGCAGAAAACAAATGATACCAGTTAGGAGCAGAAATACTGAAGAGCTGGCGGAAGGCCCATTGTGTTCCCTGTTGAAGCTGAGAAACTACTAGGTTACGCAGAAAGTTACGGTTTCATAGTTTGGATCCTTTAACCTGCAGTTTGCTAAAATCCCAAAGTATCATCAAAATTCATCACATTCCTTTCGATAATTCTATTCTTATTAGGCGTTTTTAAAAACGGGGGATTTGTTATCATGCCCACCAGTTTATTGGGTACAGCTGTACTGCAATCCAAAGCAACCGTTCTGCCACAAAGTCTACTTCTATGGTCCCTATGATGTTCAGGTGTTGTTCACCCTGCCATGGACCATGTCTTAGCACTGAGGTCACAGTTGGTGATGATGTTCAGCTGGACTGCATTATATTCAGAGGTGGTGATTAATAGTGAAGGGCAAAAAATGTGAAACGCCTCTCAACACAATGTAGCCCAGTATGACGACACCTTGAACTCTGACACATTTTCACATTGCTGACAATGTCGCCAAAAACTGAACATTATGTATGTGAACCAATTATGTTGAACTATGTGAACCTATTGAGTGCTGGTTCTATTAGGCTACATGTTCCTGTTAAGCCCCCTATAGGCCTAGCCTCTAAGGCCTCTTAGCCTGACCTTCATCATTCCTCTTTAACGGAAGTAGTCTCATTGACAACCCAGTGACTTACATGCTTTAACGGTTAAAGTAAACAGTTAAAATGTAGTTGGGTTAAAGTTTAAGCCAACTACATTTTCTTGAGCTTCCAGGCCCAATTGCTATTTTGTAGCCACTCAACCAAAATAGCTGCATTAGATCCTGTTTAAATGGCCCTCATCTCTTTCTTATTGCCTCCATCCCTTCACACCTTTTCCATCTTCATCCTTCATCCCTGTGCTCTCTTTGAATCCATCTTTTCCTCTCTCTGTTCCCAGACAGTGAATAGCTTGAACTGGCCAGACAATACTGAAAAGATACCTGTCTTATCTTTCCTGTTCTACTTCCCAGCCTCTTTTCATGTTACTTCCTCTCACCTCGCTCTCTAATCTCCCACTCTCCCCCCTCTGCCTCTCTCCCCAGACAGTAATTCCTTTAAAATGATGCGCGAGCGAGACCAGGTAGACTATATTGAAAGGATTTGTCAACTGACGAATGGCACGACCAAGCAGATGAAATTGTAGAGAGCATCTTACTGTCCAGCCAAAAAAATGACAGCTAGCTCATTTTTGCCCAGACACACGCGCACGCACACGCACACGGGACATAGACAAAGTTGTGCTTTAACAAACATATACAATACACACACTATGACGAGCACACATGGACCATACCTGTGCCCATGTACACAGGTACCCACGCAATTTATCTAAACACGAAAAGATTATGAGAAACCCACTCACAATTCTTCAAACACAGACATATGCACAAAACAGAAAACGAAACAAGTCACACACACAGCTGTAGAGGTTTTGAGTGAAAGGAAGGACAGGAGTTTTGTTATCTTTATCATGATAAAAGCTATGTACTGAACATTGTCTGGAACAAGTTATAACAGTTATAATATTAACAAACTGTGACCTGGGGGGAAGGGCAGGAAGGGGATCTCAGGGAAGTAAAGCCTTTTTGAGGCTTCAGCCAAATGTTTTTCTCTTGGTTTTTACTATGACCAGCCACTTACTTATTTCCACACTATTGGCTGATGACATTTCAATATTTCCGGCTGATTTCACATGATTGGTTGATGGCTTTTGGCAGCTGTTGGCAGCAGCCCTCTCTACGTTACTGCTAACCTTTCATATTTTAAAGAAACACCGCTGTCATTTTTATTGGCTCTCTGCAAATACTAGATCATAGGACATCAGTGTGTGGTGTTTGTTAGTGAGTTTGGGTGCTGCTTTATTTTTTGCTGTAACCGCACACCTCTTTGTGTGTGTGTGTGTGTGTGTGTGTGTGTGTGTTTATGCATTTGATTGAGCGATGTTTGTGTTTATCTGTATGTTTTGAGCTGATATGGAGAGAATTGAACAGTGTAGTGAAGCGGTGAAATAAATGGTTCTTCAGGCTGTATGTTTGTTCAGAGCAGTAGACACTGACTATCCTTCTGTCTCCTCAATTAGACGCTCGCAGCCACACACAAAGTGATTGGAACCATTGTTTTAACCAGAAATTCTGTATTTAAGAACCATACACAAATCAGCCATAACTTTATGGCCACTGACAGGTGAAGTGAAGAACATTGACATGTAACATCTTGTTACAATGGCACCTGACAGTGGAGGGATATATTAGGCAGCAAGTGAACATTTTGTCCTCCAAGTTGATGTGTTGAAGCAGGAATACTGGGCAAGCGTAAGGATGTGAGCGACTTTGACAAAGGCCAGATTGTGATGGCTACACGACTGGGTCAGAGCATCTCCAACACTGCAGCTCTTATGGGGTGTTCTTGGTCTGCAGTGGTCAGTACCTACCAGAAGTGGTCCAAGGAAGGAAAAACGGTGAACCGGCGACAGGGTC
>JAVQJV010038219.1:0-45411 GCA_036024995.1 Gadopsis bispinosus
ACACACACACACACACACACACACACACACACACACACACACACACACACACACACACACACACACACACACACACACACACACACACACACACGACGATGAGGTGAGTTTGATTTTTACCTTATTCTGCAAGTAACATGACCCCTTCAATGATCTCTTCAATATCTGGCAGGATAAGTCACCCACATCTGAACATCATCACATATTTGAATCTATAATCATATCTATTTGTGTCTGGATCAGTCTAACGAGGCCAGCTGCCTCCTTTTTATGGAGCTCAGGCAGTATTGGTTTTATTTACAGGGTTAGTTGCAGCGATGACAAGGGAGGAGGGATACATGAGAGATGATTCAGGTGGGATTCAGTCATTGGCCAACAGGGAAAAGCTCCAGAAGAAAAGATCGTCGCTGCCACACCATCTATGGAAACCCAATCTCCCTTTGATTTGTTATCTGGAGTCTGTGTTTTGGTCCGACAAAAGGGACAATGTAGTAAAAGCAGCAATGAGCGAACAGGAGGAGGACACAGAGGACGTGATTTTTAGTTAGACTTAGCTAGAGGCTTTGATTGCATGCAAGCTGGAATTCATCACCTTTTCTTGTCACATGAATACATTTCAATTAACAGCGAGGAGGCAACTATTCCAAACGCTCAGAAACAGCCGAAAGTCTTGCCGTTTGTTTCTGTGGATGAGGCAGAAACAAAGGTTGTTAGAAGGCATCAGAGGTGGAGCATCGCTTGGCTTGCTCCCCGCTTGCATCAATGAATCAAGATGAAGCTGTTAAGGAAACATTTAATGGCCGTGCCAATTTGTCTTAAATGGGACTGCTGGCATTTTAAGTGAAGCTGGGCCTCAGTGAAACTATTACCCTGCCATCAACCTCTGTTGATGTCTCCCGCCTAAACTGAGTGCAATCAGCAGTGAAGGCCGACAAGCTGCTACCTCCCACTCTCCTTGCTTGCCGTCATCCTTATTTTCTTTCTCTGCCTCCCACTCTCCTTTCTCCCTCTCCCTTTCTTTCTCTCAATCTTCCTCTCACTCCTTCCCTCCAGGAGCGAATGTTTACATTTCTTGCAACAGACTGCTTCGCGGGGCACCAGAGTTTATTTTGCAACCTGTGGTGATGGCTCGCTTCCTAGACGAGAGCTGGCAGCCTCTTGTTGTTGATTCTTAACATGTGTTCATCCGTTCACCTCCACGGCGGTGCGTCCTCCCCCCCACCACCTACAAATCCCATCCCACCCCCAGAAGACCCTCAAGGTTTCTCACCGTTCAAAGGCCATGTTGAATGATTTGACATCATGCGCTTAATCGGCCTCCCGGGGGCCGTTGGAGTCCTCTTTGTAACTGTGAGGAAATACAACAAGTCTGCTAAGACCACGCTTGGGTTACTAAGTGGTACTTACCTTTCAGCACAAACACAAAGTAGACGTGGGGGCAAAAGTGTTCACTAGCTGCTAGGTCAGTTCAAGCAAATTTATTTTTTATTGTCTGTTTTTGCCATTCAAAGTCGTGCTCTTTGCTACAGTTGAAATGTAACGACCCCATTGGGAGGCCTCCTCAACTAGTGCATTTTTCAGTGACTCTGCTTTTATTGAAAGTCCTGATGTAATATTTCTTTTTACCCCACTGCTTTTCATCCTTATTTTCTAGGCATCTTTTCCACCTACTTACGCTGGAATAGGGCCGTATATGTGCACAGGATTAAATCAGATTTCATCAAGACCGTCTCAGCCTTAAACAGGGAAACCAACCAAATGGAATGTGTGTTTTGTCGGTGTAGTCATCCATTAAAAGTTACAGCTGCACCAGACAGGCCTGGAAAGTCACATCTTGTGCTTTTGTCTGAATCCAGCCACAGATTGAAAGATCTATAGCGGCTCTGGGAAGCCGAGCGCTGAATGTTGTGCTTGTTTTACTGACAGGTCATTCAGTTTGGGGCGGACTGCGACCAGGAAGAGTGCACTTGCCGTGATCCGGACGCCGAGGAGAATAAGAGCAAAGCCAAGCACTTGGGAGGAGGTGTGGCTGGAGGAGGAATGCAGTAAGATAGAGGGATGAAAGAGGCTGAACTTGTGTTAAACAGAGTCAAACCACACGCTACACACCACAACAAACAAACAAGAAACATTCAATTTTTAACATTTGCAACGCAAAGAATGCGATTGAAGTCAGACTTCATGCGTCTCATAAAAGGCCATTTTTATTTTATCATAAGTGATTGTACTGTTAAAATGCATTACATATGAGTCATGTCCTATGTCCCTGCACCAATCCACATGTGAATATATTGTGTTCTTTTTCTGTTAAGTAGTTAAGGGTTATCGTCGCTGCTGGACTTGTGTGAGAGCAGAACATTATATTTTGAAAAGGACACTGAGGTCTAGTTCAAATGGGGTTAAAAAGCAGTTTATTTACTCCTGTACAAATCAAGCCATCATAATTGGATCAAATCACTATTGTAAATGGATTCAAGTAGGTTTCTGGACTTCATTAGTTTTGGGATAAAGAAACCAGAAGAGCTGGCAGAGCTGGAAAGCTGTTGAGTAACATGCACAGACCTTGCAGTAAGCGCTGCTAACTGTGTTCACTGTAGCATCCAGGTAGAGGAGAAACAAAAGCAATTCATAGCATTATTGCAAAAGCACTCCATTTAAATAATACTGAAGCCAGAGCACATACTGCTCTCACTCGTGTTGAATGGCAATTCAGTTTCGTAAATTTCGTAGTCACATTTGCTTAGGCACATTTTGCAAGTGGGCAAAGGACGAAGACTTCCACTACACAGAAACATTGCTTCCCTACTGTCCTCACGGCAGACCAAAGTACTACATCACTGTGCATCGGATCACTTCACACTTCTTTATGGCACGTAGCTTGTTAGTAATGTAAAAGGACACACACCTGTAAAGACTAACATGTATAGACTAATATATTTGGATCACCTAACATATCTAATAGACCACGTATTACTCACACAAGTCTGTTTATACCACAAATCCAGTAATGCAAACATTTATCCGTACCACACAGAATGTGCACAGGGCTTCCCAAAAGTGCATTTTCTGTAAGTGTGTTCAGTTGCATTTACACAACAGAATGATGTCAAATATTTGTAATCGGAAGCAGTTACGTACAAATGTGAATGCGAAAGGCAATACTATCAAATGTTGGCTTTACAATGCGCAACGCTCTGATGGCGGCACTACTGCTCTAACACGTGGATTTCCACTGAAACAAAGATGCACTTAAAATAAACCAAAAGAAGAGAAAACCAAAACTTGAGTTAAAAACGACAATACTTTTGGGAAGCCTGGGCTCAACACTGACTTCAAACTTCTTTGTATATCAGAGAGGTTTTGGTAGCTATGATCCAGAAATGATGACGTGCCCCATCCAAATGTTGTATCTAAAAAAAAAGTGTAATCACGTTCTTCGTAATATTTTACAGTGCTTTATACTCTATATGAAATAAATAGCAACTTTACATCGACCCTTATATCTGTCTTGATTTCTATTTTTTCTGGCAAAAGTGTTTTTATCACAGGCTGAATGCTCATGGCTGTCCTTTATACTACAGCGATCAATGCTTTTAAGCTTTTACAGCTTTAGATGTGAAATGCCAGAATAAGTCTGAATTGGATCTATTTTGCTGTCGCTGTGTCACGGATTTCTGAATTGCTAATGGAACAAAACGGGAATTATTAGTATGGATATTCTATGTTGAATGCTTCAGGAACTAGAGCAGTCCGCATGTTTTTGGACAGTTGCACAGACATTTTAACGTTCTCGCTGCAGGCCTTTGCCATTTCAGCAGACTACAAAAGAACCGAGAATCTGCAGCAAAACTGGGCAAACAAACACGTTTCTCAGCTATCAGTCTGGCTTCATATGCAGAAAGTGAGGACCAAATGGTTACCTAGTAACCTCCACTTGTGTCTGCTGTCAGAGATCTGATCTGTGACCATCTGATATGTTTTCACATTATAATTGATATTATCCTTTGTCATATATCTTGAATATTAGATTTGGCCATGCAGTAGACTTGATTTTCATACAGCAGAGCAATCATTCCAGTAGTTTAGATATGAAAATGCATTTGGGCTTTAGGCAATTAGATTGTTTCTGCTTTAAAGTCCGTCAGTGGACCTTTGAGCTGATCATTTGATCACAGTACAGTAAGATACAGTTGGAGCTGAACTGGTGGTGTCAGGAAGAATGCTGCTGTCCCAATTACAAGTTGATTGTACTGCGTATGCCTCAAGAGTATGATTTTTTCATATGTGCACAAATTACGTAATTCAAGAGCATGGAAAACTAAGTAGTGCACACAAAGTAGAAAAGATTTCTTCTGACCCGTTGGCCTCTGTTGCACGATTAAGGAATATCTATACACCTTTCACAATATATTCTTTATTGTTCTTTGAAGTAGCAAAGATCAAAGTGAAAAAGTTTATGATAGCCACTTACATTATAGACACGATAATATCATGCAGATAGTAGATGGTTGGGTCCCATTTCTCTCAAAGGTCAACACGTCTCCATCCTGTTGCCTCATTCGTTGTGTGTTCAGTTCCACTTCATTAGTCATTTTGCCATTTTTGTACGACAAAATGCTGTCGAATACTGTGTCTCAATTCGGATACTTCCATGTAGTGCACTGTGTAGCAGCGTAGCGAGTACTGGCAGGATAGTGTCATCTCAAATCGAACATGGCCGGAAGTGACCGTCGCAACATTTGATGGCTTATTCTTCTTTTTTCTTTTTAATGGCGAATAGCAACCGGGCGGCCACATTTGAAATTATTAAATGTTATGAAAAATGAACGCGCTTTTACTTTTATTGCGGTGTTTAACCGTAGCAATCGCAACCACTGCTGCCATTTTCATTGGTCGGCGGCCACTGAGGGTGAGAAATGTCCGGCGTTCCAAACTCAGCATTTTGACTGTTACGAGTACACCACCCGGGTACCCATAGTGCTCATACTACTTTTTTCTCATACTACACTCAAAATAACAAGTGGAAGTAGGGAAGAATGCGAAATGAGACACAGCTATAGTCTTTAAATCAAAAAAATCACTTGCAGTTTATGACAAAAGGTCTAATCCAGTTTCATTTAGTGGATTACAGCCGATCAAAGAATGTTGCGCTATAAATCAGAACTGCAATCGGTGCATTAATGCCATTGCTAGACTAAGCTACACAGAAGATATTACAGTACAATATTGTATCTACTAAAGCACATGTAAATGTTGTAAAATATCACCTGTTGTTCATTTATATACAGAAGAAGAACACTGTACTGTGCTATAATGTGATGCATTTATGAAATACTTTGCTGCCTATACAAAAATCTACAAGTGTTCATTTTAGTATTCACATATGAGCTCTGTTAAAAATCAACGACTAATGTACATTTGCATTTCTTTGACATCAATCTCAAACATGGCCACCGCACAGTGACAAAAGAAGAACATAACAAACCAAGGTCAAATCAAAGTCAAAATATACTCACAGTAAACACTCAGTATTATTGAACATGTAGAGAAAATCAACCGATCTGTGTACTTCGTCTGTGATGCCTGTTATTTAGTAAAACAGCTTGAGTTATAAATGCAAACTATCAATACTACATTCAGCAGGTTATATCGCTAAAACATTATGATAATGCTATGTACAAGGTTTCCTTCAAATGTCTACTAGGCTACTAAAATTCCTCCCAGCGGGTCATCTCTCCTCTCTTATCCTCCTTTAACCTTTCTAGTAAAATCTCTTTAGCTTCGACTGCTACGCTACCTCACCTTTCCCACAGAGACATGGGTAGCTTTGTATAATACTGGCCGCGTCGCGACATTTCCTTAAATAGCTGTCTGAATGGCAAAAGTTAAAACCAGGTTCGTGTGCTCTAGTTCATGAGGCAGACCTTGATTAAAATATGTAAAAAGATAGATGAAAAAGTCTAGCCAGCAGCAGCCAATACCAAGTCACGGCTCAGATACATGATGTTTTAGCCCATGATGTGTTCACCTCTTGCGCGTGGTGCATAAGCGACAAGCATCAGAAGCTGCAAAATATTAAGCAATGGTCGGGATGCGCCAGTGAAACTGAAGCTACAATGACAGTTAAATCTTTACAAGACCCAGAATCTCCTGGATATGTTTTTCATGTAAACTGAACCTGAAGCGTTGACTTTAGGTTAGAAGTCAGGTCTAAGAACTCAGCTGTTTCCAGGCCTACAGATGGACGTGGGCACCCTAAAACGTCACAATCACTATCAGTTTTTGGCCACTTGTTTGACATCAAGGGTTGCCTTTCGTAAGTTCTCACCAAAACGTCTAAAGATATGACTAAGTTTGGATTTCAACAGACACAAAGGCCCTGATGTGTAACCCTTCAAGGCCCAGATCTGACCTTGAAGAAGCCAAATTAAATTACGCTTTCTATAGACTATACTATTAAGATGTCGTATTTTTGCTCTTTTTATGTATTAAAATTTTAAAATGAAGATTGTTGAATCCAACAAAGAAATAAAGTGAAAGAAAATGCATGGTCTGTGTTTATTATCATTGCAAGGGAGCAGTGGACTTTGCCTGACAGCTCCCCAAAATGTGAGGCCAAAATATCTCGATCGCCCCCTGCTGGCTGGCTGCAGTATAGGTAATATTTTCCAGGAAACTTTGGCTTCATTTGTGTACATTAGGAGGAAGTAGGGATGCGACGTCCATCTTTATATACACAGCGAAGAGGTATGGATCCTAGTCTATTAGATGATCATCAGGCTTCACAGATCATCTCCTACCTGGAAGCTCTGATTAGATTTTTGATGCTAAATAGAGCAAATGGCATTTCAAATCATGTGGATACAAGTGCGAAACCTGCCTTTTATTTGTTTCTTTGTTGGATTTGACAAATCTCCCATATCCCTGTACGCATCCGAACGGAAAGCTTCGAGTAATCTTACAGCTCCTTGGGCTCACCGTAGTCATTATACATGACAGTGAGCGTCTGCTCGTCGCAGGCCTTGTGTACGTCCTGGCCCATGTTCGACCAGTTCAGCCCAAAGGCCTTGGTGTCAGTGTAACGGCAGGACAGGAACTTGAGGGACATCCTGCGGAGGCCGATCTTCGGCTCCTGAAGAAGACCCTTACACCACGGGGAGAGTTCATCTAACTGGGAGAGGATGAGGCCGGCCTTCCTGTTGGGACAAAGTGAAGAAATCATGTAAGTGTGCTTGTGTTTGCCTTGATGACATCCATAAACCTGTTATAAGCTAGAGGGCAACCTGTACGATACAGTCCACTGTAATGGCATCATTTCACGGGGAGGAGAGCCATTCTCAGTCTACGTGGAGGTGGGTTTGGGATAAAAAAGCATTACTCACGTTACCTCACCTGCAAAAGAGCCAGCTTGACTCTTCGGAGTGTTTTCGGAGACATATGAGGTTTGTTTGGATAACTTTAACTCTTTTCTCACTCTATATACAGCACCGATGAATGTTTTCTTGATTTTGAAATGTCTCACTGGGCTTTATATTTTTGGCATGCAACCTTTTGGAAAACATTTGCTCTGCCAGCCTCATACGATGTATGCAGTTCTGCCTCAGTATACTGTGCGTCTCTTACTTAAGTATTGTATTTAAGTACAAATTTGTGCTACTTGTGCCCTACTTAATTCTTGGCTTTTCACTTTTTACTTCACTACATTCATCTGACAGCTTTAGTTACTTTACAAAACATACAAAAACCTCATAAAATATGTTTTGTTATAAATTTAACTACCTGAATAATACATTTAATTTGCAATAATTTTGTTAATCGTTTCAGTCACTTTTCATGCACAAAACATGGGAGAAATGGGAGGATTTGCTGCTTTTCCTTTTAATTACAACAATTTTGAATTTGGCTGGAAGTTGGTTGGACAAAACAAGAGTCACTTGGTGCGATTGTGACGACGTTTCTCACAACTGTTTTGAATTTTTGCAAACCGAACAACCCATGAATAAATTCAGAAAGTAATCAGCAGACCAAATCCATAATGAAAATAATCATTAGTTGCAGTCTGACAGAAAATAGTTCAAAAATGAGCTCCACCTCAACCAACTACAACAGTAAAATCATGCTTTTACAATAATACATGAGTAATGACAACCTTATGATAAAATATAGAATAGGGTAACAGTCACAGGGGACATTTTTCTGCCTTGAGTACTCTTACGTTTAATACTTTAAGTACATTTTCCTGATTATAATTGCATACTTTCGTAACATTTTCAAGGCAGGACTTCTACCTGTAACAGAGTATTTTTACAGTGTAGTATTATTACTTGTACTTAAGTAAAGAGATCGTCTGAACCTTAAGATGCTTTTGGGAATCGGGGTCCTGGTCTGTCCAGCAGCCAGTTGGTGTACACTGTAGTCTTCCTTGACACCAAGTTGCACTGTAGCAACAGACTGCCGCTGCACCTCCTCTATTGCTTTGGCACACAGTAAGTCATTAAATCCCAAAAGGGATCAGACAAGGAAAAATCACTGCTACACCTCAGGACGTCTACTTGTGTTTATCTTGTGGTGCGCAAGTGTACAGCCACAATTTGTTTTTAACAGAAGGCTACCGTCATACTGGTTTCTATTCAAGCTGGTAATCGTATCTCCCCAGCACCGCCCACGTTTAGAATGTCAAGGAGGTAGTCAGCAAGGAAGGTGGACTCTCACTGTGGCTCATGCACATCAGCCTTCAGACACACTAGACTGTCTGCAGACCGTAAATCACACTGTGGCTCTGCTGTTGTTTTAGAAAGACTAAATCACAGTGTGACAGAACCTAAAACCTACCAATCAGCCACTGCTTCCTGCCTGAATGAGCTCACACGGTCGGTAAGGTGCACTGTTGTCGACACGCTCCACCTTTGACCCAAAGCACACAGAGGCTACTGAAGGTCTGGGTGAGAGCGGTGGATGTGAAGCTGTGGAAGAATGAGTGAGGGAAGAACGGAATGGCTGTGGCAGGAAAACAGGCTAATGGATGGCTGTAATGCCGTGGAGAGGCAGAGGAGAGATGATGAAATGCTTGAACTTGTCCTTTGGCCAAACCAGGCCAGCCGAAAAATCATAGTAGCATGATGCACATTTATTTGGGGGCTTGTCAAACAGGTTGTTTTGGGCATGTTTGGTGAGGTAGTCGTACTACTTTTGTTTGTGACCCGGGTGTCCTTACTTCTCCTAAATCAGTGGAGCCGGGTCTCGCCCACCAGGTGAGGCCGAGTTGGAATTGCGTCGGCTAGATTTAAAGGAGAAGGTAATTAATTGTAATCTTGAGGTGAGAAACTTGAGGAAGAGACTAAGTGTGTGTTTGGGTCAAAGGAGTTAGAACTTAGTGAAACAGGCTCCGCGGCCCTGATCAGCTGCTTCTGATGCAAGTACAAGTATTCGACTTGTTCCAGTCTTTCACGAGAAAGCTGTGGATAAAAATCTAACATTCTTTGAGCGTGTGGCGACAACTTTAAAATGGCCTGAAGACGCGTGGACGCTGTTGCTGCAGTGCATACTGACTGGTAAGGCTCAGGAGGTTTACGCAGCTTTGTCTAATGGAACTAGCAGCGTATAAAAACAGAAGTCTCTTTTTATGTCTCTTTCAATTTTGATGCAAAACATATCCGTGGCAAAGATAATGTGGCGGCAGACGCGTTGTCGCGCTTGTAAAACACGCTCTGGGTCCGACGGCTCCCTATGGGGCTGACCCAGACATCCCATATCACTCCCATAGTTTTGGTTAAGGTGCAGTATTATTTTGTTTATCAACTAATCCTCGGGGATGGCGTCCTCTTTATATGCTGCCGGCCACAAGGAAACACACATTTTGGCTCAGCCTTGTGTCCGGCAGCATATAAAGAGGACGCCATAACATATTTGAGTTCACATAAATACGTCTCACACACTGAGGGCAATAAATAGCCATTACACCTGATGCAGCCCGTTTGGCCCTTGTAGTGAAACCCTGTGAAGTGTTTGTCTAAAATCAGAAAATGGCAGCAGCCAAGATTTCATTCATTCCTACACATACACACTCTCCTCATTCTCCAGCCAAACCAGCATTTCTGCATCACAGCGTCCCTAACCTGCCAAGCCACACGTATGCTGGACGCACCAGAGCCACAGCACATTAAACTGATGACACATCAGAGCACCCAGGCTACACATTCAATATGCACCAGTTAAAGGAAATTAATGACCATACTGATAGAATGAACAAAGAGCATTTGTCATTTTCTAGCCCAGTTCAGACCAAGTGGTCGCGACGAGACGAGTTGAAACTTGCAACTACTTGCAATGTGCCGGTCTGCAACCTTCTGAAACCTGCCAGTTTAAACCGATGCGACTAAACAAGACGGTGTATCGTTTCCTCAGCAACGACTCCCTGCCCTTCCGTTCTAACTGCTGGCTTTTCAGATGTTTTTTGTAGCTAAATATAATTTGTAGCATCTTAAAACACGAATGAATAGAGATAGTGAGTTATTTCTTGGATTGATGAAATGACGAAAACATAAAAAAAACAACTACTGATTGGTTGTTGAAACAGGTGACGTGCCTTATGTTCTAAAACCAGCCGCTGGCGACTTGACGTGCTGGGTCACAGGCGACGCCATCAGCTGGCTTCAGTCGAGCCGAGACGGGACAGTTCAGTGAATCTTGTAACTTTATTTTGTTCTGAGTAAAACACTTTCACGTCAAGCGTATTGCTAATACGCAGACTTTTAACAGTAGTGGTAACGTAGATTACCAGATGGCGAGAAGGTTGCCGCGTCATGCAAATGGTAATGGAGAGGCAAAAATGACAAAAGCAAAGATGATACTGAAGACGGAGATGATGGAAAGGGAGGCAATGGAGTTGATTTCAGTTTCAATTCAGTTTTATTTATACAGCACCATATCATAAAGTTACCTCAGGGCAGAGCAGAGCAGAGGCCTGTGCGACGAAGCAGATTTTGGGGTTAGAGAGGTAACTTCAGGCTCCAGAGCAGGTTATGTTTGAGATAACAGATGTGTTGGCTTCTTGCAAGCAATGCCACAGCCATGTTACTGTGCTTCTGTATACCGATATCATCCTACAACGGAGACTGACTAAAGCACTAAAGCCTAGCACTTGTTGCACTTGTTGACCTATGAAATTAAGCCTACTTACCACTTTGAATTATGTTTTTATATTTGTCTTTTAGTCGGTTTTACACCGCCAGAAGGAATAAAGCTACAGTTGTCATACACACGCCATAAGAATACATCTAAACAACACATTATCGGACTGATATAAAGGACTTTAACCAGCTTAATTTGTGCATTTAATCCCAATTAAATAATATCATAACATCTGTTTTAAGGACTAAACCTGAGAAACACTCTGAGAATTTATATAGAAATTCCACACTGTAACAAATAGAACTGGCTGTAGTGTTTTCCAGGTCGGGTGTGAAAGACTAAGAACAAGGCTTTCGAACAAGGTATAATTTAGTTTAGGTTTAGGGCTGATTAATAGTCAAAGACGGCTGCAACTCCACCTCCTCGGTCTGTGCCTCGAGGAATGTGAGTGTTAATGTGACTGGGGGGAGTGGATTGATTTAGGCTAACATATTCATCATGACACAACCAGGTTTCAGTAAGACAGAATAAATCATTTCGAGTGCACATTTAATTCTCCTATTGTGTTATTGTTGCAGTGGTGGTTTTAATTTTATTAGGTTTGCATAACTCCTCTTCTGTTTACTTTTGATTTAATTAATTTAAGTGGCAGACACCCTGTCTATGGAGCTTAGGGTGGGTAACCGTGGAGTCACGATTCTCACTAGTGATCTCAAAATGACGAGAACAATATCTGATGATGCTGAAGAGAAATACAATGATGGCGAGGATGTCAGCTACATGTATGTATATGCCAAGTCTTCCACACGAAAGCAACGAAAGACATATTGTCTTACAAGAAATGGATCTTGACTCATGGACAAAACCAACCATTAGGGATAAGTAAGAAAATATGTTTTTTTATTTGTAACGTGCATGTTCCAGTCACTGTGGCAAACTAATATCCTCTTGTCAAACACCCATTCAGAGGAAGACCCACAAGACTTTGTTTGATTTCTGATTTTGATGATAAACTGTGATTCTTTAGTGTTTTAAACTGAACGTTGGCACTGACCAACAGACACAGACTGACCAAATAATACAGACATTTCATCGTCTGTCTTATACTGACTCCAAATCAACTGCTGTTTTGCAAACATATAGCATATCACCATATTTCCTGCTATGGGTTAATATTATTTCTGGAAAATGTATGTATTCTGTATGCTGCAATAGGCCATAATTCATTTCAAATAGGTGAAACACTTGCAGTTAAAAATATTTCTGCATTTTTACATAAAGAGATGAGAAACAACATGCTCTTTGCAGTTGCCTGGCTGGTACTTTGTGTATCTTTATTGAATTTTTTTGGAATCAGAGTGTATTGTGAACGTTATACGTCCACATTGATGCTTAGCAGGACGAGATCCCTATTTCAAATGCCCATCGACAGATCCATAACAGCAACTTCTACAGCCTCAGTTATGCTTTTTGCTCTGGAAACTGCAGAGAAAGAAAAAACTCATTTTAATGATCTCAGCCTTCTCGGTCAGCCCGTCTGCAGACAAGAGCGCTTGTGTTGGTACTGGTGCTTTGCTGCCATACTGTCATTCACATCATTTTTCTGAAACCTCTTTATGTTCCCAATATTTTGCCACAGATTTCAGTGGTTTGAGGAAATCGGGATATTTATTTGCTTCAAATAAAGAAAAAATGTGGTTTGTTATGCTTTCCTTTTTTTGGGGGGGTGAAAGCAGAGGAACGTTTCACAGGTTCCAAATAGCAACGGTTGTCACCATAAATCCTCGTGCACGTATAGGAGTGGAAAATGGTCTCCAAGATATAATGCGGTACAACGAGTGCCCCTTAAGAAACACTCTCACCCCAAATGTTTGTGCGGCTTTGACTCTGCACATGCAAGCAGGCATATGGACGCGTGTGAATGGTCGTATGCGGTGTACATAAATACACTGCTCAAAAAAATTAAAGGAACACTTTGAAAACACATCAGATCTCAATGGGGAAAAGAATCCTGCTGAATATGTATACTGACGTGGACTGGGTAATGTGCTAGGAACAAAAGGATGCTACATCGTTTGATGGAAATGAAAATTATCAGCCTACAGAGGGCTGAATTCAAAGACACCCCGAAAATAAAAGTGAAAAAGTGATGCGGCAGGCTAGTCCATTTTGCTGAAATGTCATTGCAGCAACTCAAAATGGTCCTCAGTAGTTTGTATGGCCCCTATGTGCTTGTATGCTGCCTGACAACGTCGGGGCTCCTAATGAGACGGATGGTGTCCTGGGGTATCTCCTCCCAGATCTGGACCAGGGCATCACTGAGCTCCTGGACAGTCTGAGGTGCAACCTGGCGGAGTCTGATGGACCGAAACATAATGTCCCAGAGGTGTTCTGTTGGATTTAGGTCAGGCGAGCGTGGGGGCCAGTCAATGGTATCAATTCCTTCATACTCCACATGAGGCCGGGCATTGTCGTGCACCAGGAGGAACCTGCACTAGCGTAGGGTCAGACAGTGGGTCCAAGGATTTCATCCCGATACCTAATGGCACTCAGGGTGCGTCCCTCCATGGATATGCCTGCAGATAGGTGTGCAGTCGGGTGGGGCAGTCAGGTGATGGGGAAAGGAGAGAAAGCCAGAGGGCATCTAGCAGACTAGTGGAGAAAAACACTGGGAAAACAAATATGGAGAGCCAGGGAGACAGACTGTGACCATGTCTGTTTATAGAGATTACTATTATCAGTGTAGTGGTTTCTGTTTCATTATATTGCACTATATGATTGACTTTTTCTCTCTACCATCAATATTAAGAGCAGAGAGCAAATATACTTGCCATGATGTAAAAGACGTCCCCTCCATCCTCTCCAATCTGTACTAAAAGTATCTTTTTGTAAACGGTTTCTAAAAAAAATAACTATATTCTTTTCTGATTTGATAAACTGCATAGTTAAAGTGTCATTAGTGATTGCTAAAAATATTCTGTCAATTAAAATACCACTGTATATTATGTTTGGCTGGAACCAGACAAAGCAGCACCTTGGATCTCACCTACTGAGGGCGGATGAGGTACTTTAGAATTGTGAAGCAAACCAATAAGAATGTATAGTGATATTGATAACGGGATTTTTTTTCACTGGAAATTTATATCAGAGTATATGTGAATGTTTCTGTTCCCCATTCAGTATCAAAGAAACCAATAAATCACCGCTGGACAAGCTGCTGAAAGGAACTTCTATTTTCACCGTGTCTATTTTTGTCCTCTCAATTATAAAAAAGTCAGAGAGCAAAGCAAACAGTCTTCTGTGTTATGATTATGATTTCCTGAGAGAAATTCCAACCATAACAATACTTATTATTGCAAGCACTCCTCTGATTAGAGAGACTGTCATGTAAAAACAGAGAGAAAATAGGAAAAAGAAAATATATATTTTTCAGTTCATCAAAGGGCATGGAGTCCAACCAAGGACATTGTCAGGACTGAAAGGGCCAGGATGGAGGATTTTCTTTCTGCCCAGCCAAAACATCTAGAGTTTAGAAGTCACCAGCCAAGCGGCGAGTCTTAAATGATGGGCAACTCCCCTGGCGATGACATGGTCTGGCCCTCGGGAGGAGACACGTCAAGGCTCGGAGAGACAGCCTTTTCGGTGAGTTTATGGTTCGAGTTAAAACATCATGCGATAGATTGATTGAAAAAGGCAACAGAAATGTCCTCCGCGGGATGCCAAACCTGTCTCGTCAGTGAGAGTCGAATATGTTTCGAAAAACAGCAGATCTCAATATCTGCTGCCACAAGAAAGATAAAGCCACGTTTGTGCATTCATTTGTTTCCAGATATTGCTTACTTGGCTGATATGAGTTTACAATGAGTCAGGGCCGGAGCAGAGTTCTTGCTGTCTGCACTTTGACTAGCTAATGAAAATCTTGTTTATTCAGTCCTCATTGTTTGTGACGGGGAAACTGGGGAATTCTCGCCATAAAACGCTGAGCTGATTTGGGAAGATGAAATCGGGTGTGTTTGTCTGTGGTCTGCGCATGCACAGTACGTGGTGTATGTTGTTTACTGCCGGTGGTACCACAGATGTGTTGTGAGGTACTGTATAGTCGCTCTCAAGTGGCCAAAGAAATGGTGATTTAAGAACAACACCACAAACAAAAAAGACTTTAAAGAGGGGCTGCTATAAAGAACAGGGACTGTCTAGTCTCTGGACTGATTCTGCTGCCGTGGGTGTTATTTAAAGGTTCCTTGAGGGGTTTTAGACGTCTAGTAGCTGTTTTCCTATGAGTGGGTCCTCGATTTTGTTTATCCTGTGCAGGACGCACAAGCACGTGTGTGAAAACGGGTGATGCAATACACAGTCCAATGGTGACTGTCAGTGGTGTCATATTATTCCACTGCAATCTACACGTGGCGGTAACATGCCAAGATAAATGAATCCTTTATTGATCCCCTAGGGGTGGATTTGGGTGTTGCAACAGCACAAAGACGGCTGTAGTCAACCAAACAATTTCTTGGCTGACTGAAATCTGCCACAGTTCACTGAGTGCACTTTATATGGTAGCCTAAATGAATTAAAAATAATCATAGAAAGCTCTATTTTAACCTGATTATTTTATACCGTAACGATAACAGACTCAGAGCCGACCAGCATGCACCGGCCCACATTCATATGGTTTCCCGAAAATAGGATATTAACTGGTGATCCCAGCAGCTGAAACATGTTTAACAAACTTACTGTCGCTCACTCATTAATAAAATGTTAATTTTGTTGCCGTTTTGAAGCGTGTGGTCTTAAGGTCTTAATCTAAAAATTCCCAAATGGAAATTTTTGATTAGATTTTTTTTATGTCATAAAGTTAATAGAATTTACATGAATTCAAGATTACACACATACATTTTTATTCTGACCAGTAAGGTTTCAGGGAACCTTAAATAACTGGCGTTGATAGATAAACTTGTTTATATTAAATATGAATCATTCTAATATATGACCTGGTACTTGGGTACTGCTAATACTGGCTAGAGTAGGTGTGTAATGGGTGAAGATACACATCTATTTGATCGGTGCTTTAAGTGTTGTAGTTATAGTTTCTGAGATCCATGTACATTTAGGTAAGAAGAAGAAAAGAAAATGGAGGGAGAACAACAACAACTCCGCACACCCCCAAAGTTTACCAGCCTGAGCGCACTGTGACACTTTATACCAACAAACCATTGGCTTAGAATGTTTAAGGATATAATCTTTATCCTAATATGACCCGAATATTTATTCATGCTAAGACACAAATACAAAGAAAATCTAGATCAGACCCCACTAATGGATCCAACCTATGTTCAGCTGAATGACAATGATCAAAATGATCTTAGGTGCTTTTGCAGAACCGGGCCAACATCAATACTGGATGCTTGAGAAGGCAGCGTGACCCTTATTTTGGTTTGCTAAAAAATGATATCAGCGGCTCTTTTGCTCTGGCGTCAGTGCAAGCATTTATCTGCTGCATTTGTTTTTTCCCCAGCGTTTGAATAACGTCAGTGAAACAAAGTGTTGGACGCCGCGGGGGAAGTTGTCAGCACACTTAGACACACAGCAGTGGAGCTGTGAGGCCATTAACCCCTCTGCCTGCCTGCTACGCTTGGTAACAATAGACAGCACACAGCTCCGCTCCGGGTTCGGCGTAGAGTGTTTCCTCACGCCAAACCAGATGCATAGGAAAGTCTAATGTTCATTTGATGACCTGGCTAAACAAAACATGTTTATACTTCCTCCCCCTGTTGCCAGGTCCTCACCTTGAATGCACTTCTCTACTGCTTTTCCAGCTCCGAGGTGCCTTTATTAGCGTTAATCACCCCTCCCTTTAACTAAATTGGGGGACCGTTAATCTAAGTGTATTTTAATGGAACACTTCAGAAGCAACTCCCTCAATTACATCAACTCTTTCCAGCATGGCCCCCATTAAAATCAACCTTTCATTTAGGGTGGGGGAACCCACAGACAGAGACAGAAACAGAGAGAATTAAGGGAGCCTTGGCTAATCAGTTTCACCTGACAAAGTGAAAGCATGTACCACAGACTGCCAGTATATTTTACGTCGGACACATGGCTCTGTTTATAAAACATTAAGCTACAATTGTACATTATGGGTACTTATCTATAGTTTGGGGGGAAATCTGGGGCCCTCCCTGGTTGTGCGTTACCAAGTGGTCCTGGTGAGGTCACGGAGGTCAAGCTCACTTGGCTTCAGTTTCAATGAATTCCCACGTAACTCTAATTCACACAAACAACCGCCGAGAATCAAAGGCGGCAGTTTGGAAGCTGCGAGCTGGAACATCTGCTCACCTTTGAGAATCGAAACAAGAGTCGGACACCGCCAAGCTTTGAATGGGCCGATACCATGGAGATGTGGCTGTGTGTGAGCCACTGTAGGATGTGTTTGTAATTGCGCTGGAAGAAAGGCGACTCGGAACAAATTACAGCTTGCTTTGAAAAACACGCGAAGGAAAGTCTTGGCTAGATAATACCTTTGTTTTGCTTTTTCTTTACAGCAGCCATTCTCAACCAGCGGGCCGCGGCTCGACGGTGGGCCTCAGAGCACCAACTAGCGAAATGAAAAAAGCGATGTGGGAGACGACCCTGCGCCGGTAAAATCTCCAAAGTGTGTGGTGAGGAAATAGAAGCCTGAATCCATTGAATTTGGATTCATTTTGGCAGGAAGTGATGCTGAGCCAAAAGCACAGTCTGTTGAATGTGGTGAAACCCTGTGAAATGATGCACTAAAACCATCAAAGCTGCAGAGATAATTAAACACCCAGTGCAATGGTGTGGCTCATTGGTGGGTTTTTAATGCGCTATGGAAGGCAACGGAGCTCTATGGCACAGGGAAATAAGATATGTCACACGCTGGATACACGGACAATAGAAGGATACATTTATTGTTTGTTGTGGTCTTTTCGTGGGATTTGTTGACAGCAAGAAACACGTAGAATTAGTATTTGAACTTGTCAGGCAGCTTTAGGCTACATCCACACGAGCGTTTTATCAATATTTCAGATTTAATCGCCGTCCATACTACACGTCTGGAAACGGATTCACGTGCACTGGGCAGGCATGTGCCGGTGTAAACAGGAAGCAGATTGTCTACTCTGCGGTTGGTCGCTTTGTCAGAAAATACTACAAACAAACAACAGCAATGGAGAAAAGCAAGAGCAGAGATTTCTCTGTTTGGACCGACGACTGGAACTGTTACCCAACTAAAGATTCAAGCTTCAAAGTTTTATTTGTCACGTGTACAACACTACTTGTCTCACACAAGTATAACAACAGTGAAATGCTTTGTCTGGAAGGCTCCTAGCCTGTGCAACTATATAGGCAATATGAAAGTCAATATAGAATAAAATATGGCTAGAAATAAACATTGTAATTGTAATGTATTTCTGAATCAGTGTGTTCCTGTTTGGACAAAAGTATGTACATCGTTCCAGTTAGCTATATATACAGTATACTGTACATTTATATATACAGTATATATGTACATGCACACATAAAGTGCGACCTCTGGAAGGCGAGGCTGATGTCATGTGCTTTCGTCTGGGAAAGGGTCACGTGGTAGGGGCGTGACGAATCAGGGAAGGACACGTCGTGGCTGTTGATACCCAATCAGCACGCAAACGTGGGTATCTGCGTCAACGTCTCATTGTCCGTCCGCCCTCACTAAAACGCAATGCCGGAGTTTTCAGACTAAAACAGGGTCAGCCTTTTGGCATTGTGTGAAAGTTTAACTCTTAGACTTGTATACAGTTGGGTCATTCTGATAAATTGGCCGTCAAACTAAAGTTGACGGTCAATTTCCTGGAAGGAGTGCATATTTCTGATGCGAGGTTACAACAGACATGGGCACTTCTAAAATACAGACCAAATGCCAATTGTTTGACAGTCTCGCAGTTTCTGCTTGTCGTCTTCTAATAATGAGACCTCTGACTATTGTCATTTTGCCTTGCTTTAAGATCTCTGAGAGACTGGCACTTCAATTTAAGGCAGGAAAAACAAGCAACGCTGACCAGAAAAAAAAAAGTGAAACGTTAACTGTACCTGGGTCCCAGCTCATCCTCACACCTCCAGGTGAATTCTCCGAAGCTCTCGTAGCGCTGGTTGTAGTGGTAGAGCACCCGGTGAAGCGTGGGAGCACCCAGGTCCATCAGAGTGTTGTAGGCCGTCTGCTGCTCCTTCCCACTGGTGTAACCATTGAATAAGTTATAGATCTTGTCAGCGATTTCTGGAATGGCAAACACAATAATAGGTCAAGAACTTCAAGGCTCACTGGACGACGTCACATAGCACCATGCTACACATGACGGTGTTAGCTACAGTGTTAAAAAATGTTAACTACAGTGCCAAGCCATAAGGGATATCAGTAATCAGCAAACAGCTGACTTATGTTTACCAAACTGGTTGGTTTGTGCTTCTTGATACCAAACAGAAAAGATTTAATGTTGGACAGAGCACTACCTTGCTGCTGCTTTGGAGACAGTAAGGCAGCGAGGCCACTTTTGCAAAATGACAGGAGGCCAAGGGCCAGTTAATAAACAGACATTAACCATATTTATCAGATATCTTGCGTTGCTTCCAGATGGGAACGCTGCACTGAAGCTAGCATGTTCTGACTTGTGATGGTGCCTAATATTAACAACCTTGAATACAGCAATTGTCATTTGGCAAATTAAACACAGAGGTTTGGTATGAGGTGTCAAAATAAAGGAAAATTCAATCTGTCCATCTTTCATTGAATTCATTGTCAACCTTTCGACGTTTTGTGTCTTCACTCATCTTTGCCAAGAGACAAATCGAGTCGCAGCAGCCCACAGGGTTCGTACAGCTTTTTAAGCTTAATTTCAGGCATTTGCAGACTCTCAAAGCCTTTATCATTATTTTCATTGTGAATTAGAAAATGGTCGTCGGGCCACTCGGCATCCTATCGGCTAAAATTGAGTATCACTGCAAGCATAAAAAATATAATCATTTGTTCTTTAAAATGTCAGGAAACAGTGACATGTGTCATAAAATGCAGGTCAAAATATTATAAGTTGACATCTCCAAATGTCTTGCTATATTCGGCTCACAGTCCAAAACTCAAAGATATTCACTTAATGATAAAAACAGAGAAAAGCAGCAAATCCTCACAACTGAGAAGCTGGAACTAGAGAATATTTGGCATTTTTGCTTGAAAAGAATGACGATCTAAAAAAGAAAAAAGGTTAACTGATTATGTAAAGGAGTTGAAAATGTTTCTGTAGACCAACTAGTACATTAATTGACTAATCATTGGAGTTCTAGAGGCACTTAGTATGGGGGGATAACTTTCCCTCCAATAAATACTCTATGTGGTCTCCTTTAGTGGAAATGTGATGCTCTCTCCTTTTATACCAGATTAATAAGACAGATGTCATTTTACATGCATATCTTGATATCAATAGCTTTTTAAAATTAATAAATCATTAACATAGCCCTCCAGAGCCATAGCGGTTGGAAATCTTTTTCAAATGGGAAATTATTGTTTCATGGAGTCATCAGGCTCAGACCTTATCCACCGTTCCTGGTAAACAATGCCAATAAGGTCGGTTTCAAACAGAGTCACAGGTTGGACGTGTGGCATTTCACACCATCCATGTGTTTCCAGTCAATAAACTCAACAGCGGAGGCCAGCAGAATCACACTTTTGCTAATCAAATCAGCTGCAGGATACGCACTAACATCTTTGCTATAAATCTCTCTCTGGTGCAGAGAGTGGCAAAAGATTTCTACTCGGAATCTGAAATCTTTAATTTTTGACTATATGGAATAACTCATTCTTTATAGTCAACACCCTCATGGAATTGTAGCGGAGTCCTACTCCAGGGAGGAGTCTGTAACTTTACGACTCGCTCTATGAGCTGATCTTTAACATCTGTTTCGTGTGGTCTCGAAACATAACTGCTAACAGAAAGGGAAAATGTCTGCCCTTTGAATTAGCTATATTTAGTTATCTTTTATTTGGTTACTAAAAAACATTACCTCGCCAATTTCACATTGTTTTCTTTCCTTTAGTACAACATCTCTGACTACATCCCTTTCATCCCACACGCACGCACACATTGACTCACACGAAGCCTGAACTTAAATGTAACGCGACGTGCAGGTTAAAGAGGTATGGCACACTTAATGAGCTGTAAGCTAAATGATATGACTTAATGTTGAGTAGGATAGGAGTTGACATTTATTACCACATTTATAAAAATCGGCATTCCATGGTGTTTTAAGTCAGCCCTCAACCTTGCAAAACCAATTCTGACATAGAGTCACCCAGCTGACTATGTCAATCAATCAATCAGACTTTATTAGTATAGCACCTTTCATGAAGGTAAGTACGTTATGAAATGTATATATAAAAGACTGATCAGTGTCAGTCACCCACACGCTACGTAGCCACGAGGCCTCCTACAGTTGTTCCCTCACTCGTTGCACTTATTTCAAATATGCTGGGAGAGGGTTCTAGAAGAACTTTAAGCTTGTGTCAGAACACGAAAGCCATCTCCGTGAGGCACCTGTGATCAGCACCGAAAAGGATGATTCACCTTTCGGACTTTCGTCTGTGTCACTTTCCTCACCTTGTGCTTTGACGTCATCCACAGTTGGGCACGGAGTTTTGATGGTGACCTCACTCGGGCTGGAACGGCGCCCTGTGTTGTCTACTGCCCACAGCCGGAACCTGGACGCATAAACACACATGGACATGTTAAGAAAATCTGCTGCCAATTTTGAGTGATAAATACTTTTCTCAATCTAAAATGCTCTACAAAACCTTATCCAGTCGTTTGGATTTCCCGGAAGTGGCGTCGGCTGAATCTGCTGTACCGACATCATATCAGCAGCAGCAAACATCTGACAGCTGCTGCAGCTTCATGCAGCCATTAATTCAATAAAGAGACTCTCCTTGTTGGAGATGAGAGCCTGCATTAATCAATACAGACCGACAATGACCACTTCTTTACAGAGCTATAAACCTGTCATTTCGCTGAATGAATATCTCCACCTAGTGAGCAAAATGCAAACTGCAGCCACCTGCAGCAGCAAGGATGTCGACAGCCACACAAAGAAACAGTGGCAAATGGCAGAGAACTGAAGAGAAGCAAAACTTCTGACAACCTTTCCAACACTGCTTCAAAGACTTGCAGCTGCAGAGTGTGTTTTCTGTGCCATGATTACATAATAGCATGTACTTGACAACGCACCAATCTCAAGCTTTGTAAGGGCTCTGGCTGTATTGAAAATATAAAGTGTGTGCAGCACCCTGAAGGGAGAGACGAGGCCTCGGCTTGGAGAAATGAATGAGCCGCCAGACAGGACAGAGGAAGCGGGAGCCTCCCCGCTGATGCTGGGATTAAAAGGGCATGTGTAGCTGCTCACTAAGCCCACATACATCCACATTGTTCGACGAGCCTCCGTCCTTGGGCCTCTTGCCCTTTTTTTCTTCTCTTCTGTTGCGCTCATACTTCCCTCTGTAACTCCCTCTCCCCCCCCCTCACTCTTTTTGCTCTTTTTCTTTCTCTACCCCAAAACGTTGCCTCTGCTTCTCCGTTTTCTTTCCCTCCACATCACTCTGCCTCTCTTCCACTCTACGAAGTGTGTGTGGCTTCCCTCCTGGCAGGCTGTCTGTGAGGTAAGTGTCAACATATGTAAAAGAGCATTTGAGCGCCCGGTGTGCATATCTGTGTGTGTGCTCAGAGGAAGAGCTACATGGTCACTGCATCACATCGTTAAAAGTCTTTGCTCAGAATACAGAACTATTGGAATGCAACATGAAATAAAATCCAGTTTTTTTTTTATTCTCTTAGAATTGTTGTATCTATATCTTTGACTACAAATATATTTTCCATTTTAATTCTTTTAACATCCCTGACCTTAACCTAAAATACCCCAAAAATGAACCCAAATGATTCTGATTGAAATTGTACTCGCTAACACTTAAAACTAGCTCAAAAGCCTTAGCTGTGTCCCGTAGAGTAATGCCTAGCTCAGAAAACAACCCTGAATTGCCTTGGTCAGTAAAAGTGTCACACCCAAAACATTTAGTCAGTGGTTAGTCAGTATGTGAGGACTTCACTTGGAAATAAGCTCACTCTTTCTGTAAGGACTATAAATACACGCAGACACGACATTGTGGTCATGAACTTCTAACTTAGCCTGTATTTGACCTACTGGCCTTGTTTGGCTCATGAGAAGCAAACAGCACAACCAGTTAGGAAGAACATTTAACTTCTTGGAATAACTAAGTTTCGGTCAGAATGTTGGATAAAACCGGCTGAGATTGTGATCAAAGGCACTGTGTGAAGGATCTGAGCTATTTTCAGCTTTGGCTCCCCTAGTGGAAGTATAAAAAAGGACACTGTGTAACAAAGCAACGCACACTGATTATGCTATCATATTTTGAAAGGTGCTCTATTCACATAAAACCTTTATACATGGAAGCCTAAAAACGCGAAGAAATTATTTGCTTCAAAGGATTTTTGTTGTCTTACATTATACTTGATGTTTCCCTACACTCGTGGTTGTGATGCTTAAAGGAGAACCCCATTTTTGGAAAATTGCTTGTTTGCTGTCTTACTCAGACTTATATAAGAGGATCCATTTAAATGGTAAAATGGAAGCAAAGTAATGGAAATAAAAGCTTGCTAAATGTGGAAGCTAAGTGCTTGTTAAATCACAAAGTTCTGTTTCTATATCTTCATGAGATGAATGCAACTTGTAAATGTTACACTTTGGAATGGACTTTTGGTGGCGCTAAGATAGCTACTGTATTTCCTCTCACTGCCTACTTTGTGCTAACTTTAGATAGGAATTGTGCATTAGGAATGCACAGAAACCTGTTAGTAACATACATCCTGTTTGTGGGAAATAAACTTTTGCTGTGTCCCAATTCCACACTACATCCTAATTTTAAATACTATTTAATACTACTATATTATTTATAGTAAACCGTTTTTGCAGGTACAAGAAATTAGTACTTTTCTGACAGGAAATGTAACTAATTTGTGCAACTGCGACTTTGAAATGACATTGCCAATTAAACTTCACAAATAGAAAGCCAAAGATGATTTTATCTTTGTTCTCTATGGTCTTTCTGGAGCTGCTTCACCACAGTCACAATGACTCTAATGTAATCTGTGAGTAGCTCCTCCATTTCCTTTGTGCAATGCATTGTGGGACAGCAGTCAACACACTTTTAAATCATACTCCGTTGTATCACTTTTTCATTGTGAACACAATATGTACCCAAAATCTTACCTTCAATCTGAACACATCTGACAGAGCAGAAACTTCTATTAGAACTAATTTGGATGGAGATCTGGTGTTTGGGTCAGTTTAGTTGACATGTTCATGTAAAAAAAGAGAGCAACTTACATGTATGTGGTGTCAGGCTCCAGGCAGCGAATGATCATGCTGATAGAGGAGGACAGGAGGTTGGGGATGTCCCCTAACATCACACATGGAGACCTGGCCCCAGACAAGATGTCATCCACGAAGCTCAAAAGGGTTTCTGAGGCAGAGAGAAAGACATTCCGGGTGATGAGGCAAAGTTCACTCAAGCATTTCAGTCCAAAGATATTTATGTACATTTTGAGAAAATGCTACTTTATAGTTTAGGGTTGTAAATGTTTTTGATTTGATTTCTTCCCTGCTGTTTTCACATTTTTCTCTCTCTTTATTTATTTTTTTTTAAAGAGTTTTCCATCAGGAGAAACTTTGCTTTGCTTGCCATTTTAAAATTCTCCATTAAAATAAAAGATTCCACTGGTGCGCTACCAGTTTTAGAGCAGCCTACAATTTCAGAAGGTTGAGCAAAATGTAAAGATTGTGCATGATTTAGCGAATTCATTCTTTGAAGCTAGTTTGGGGTGCGATAAGGACATCTCTGCTGAACTTTCCAAATATATAGGAGAGGGATATGACCGTCTTGTAAGGGCAGATTAAAGCAACTTGACATTAGACATAGCTCTCTGCTGCATTGTAAGCAAACATCTTAACAAAATGTAAAACAGATGAGCGATGCTTTGCTCTTCCACAACACACCCACTAAGTACAGTCTTACAGAGTTCTACTGTTGATTTTTCAATTCTTTAAGGGCAGAGAGTCTGCCAGTGAGCCGACCATTAGTGAAAATGTCTCTTTTTAAAATGCGTGAAACGCGTGATAATGAGATTGTTATGACTGAATGATCAGATACATTTGACAGCAGTAGCAACAATATGGATCAAATAAGCACAGCGTGCTCGGTGTCACACTGACACATTTCTACGCACGCAGTCCATTCAGTCAACATTACTGTTGCAGGTGGATGTTCAAGGGCACCTTGACCGTAGATGCTGTGGGAGAAGAGTGTTACTCATTCACTGTCCACCCACCTTTCAACGGCAGATTCGAAACACAAGTCCTCCTAGTTCTACTAATGAAGGTGAACTGAAACTCTTGCTTAAAACAAATTTACACTATATTTTATTATTTATGGTTTACAACTACACTACATGAATCATACTTAAAAATTTAATTTTGGGCAAAGAAGCATTAGGTACTTTTTTTTTTCTTCAAACTTCCAGCACTATCTACCTACTGTATAAGGAAGTTCGTAAAACAAATAAAACGCAATAAAAAATTGCTTTAACAGGTACATTCAGGGAAGAGCTGCAGTGGTATATGTATATAGTTCATACCTTCCTCTGGGCAGAGGGGATTTATACCTACATAAAAACAGCCAGGTATACAAATCACTGTCCATCTTGCAGATGGATGTTGCAGTCAGTCATGATATAATCTTTCATGTAATCTATGGCATTAATTGTGCATTGAGATTTATGTTCCCTGAGTTTCACCTTTAAGGCAGCACCATTTTCCTTGCTGTCGCTCCATACCTGCAAGCTAGTATCTAGCTGTGCACATGCACAATTCAAAATATACAGTGAACATACCAGAGCACATTGTTAAACTTAATCAAAAAGAAGAACACCGTCAACAGCCGCAAGCTAACTAGAGGGAAAGGCACCACAGTGTTGATCGCCACCATCCAGACCACAGTTTCCTAAACAGGTGCTAAGATTTCAAGTTCTTTAAAGAAGCACGGTTGTCCATCCTCATCCTCTGTGATTTGGCCCATGAACACACCAATTGTGAGAAATAAAGCAGCACATTTACTCAAGTAGTGTACTTAAATAGGCTACACATTTGAGGCTCTTGTACTTTAGAGTATTTCCACGTCAGGCTACTTTACACTTCTACACTACTACATGCACTAAATCAATTAAAATAAACACTCTCTTTGAGCACTACAGGTATGGGTTCAAATCCAATAATAAGATATATAATAAGATCTTTAGGTGTATATATATATAACTGTATAATAATGTATCTATTAGCTGCTATTATATTCAATATTCTTTTTTTCAACCAAAATTATAGTGACATAATAATGCCTACTGCAGCTTTAAGTTAAGGGGTGGGGGGCACAGTATACCCACCTACTGACACACCACTGAATCAGATAACACCTGTATTCACCTGAGCCTCTCACATGAGAAAAAAAGCAAAACTCGGACTCCCACCTCTTCCATCACCTCCTCTTCAGAGCTTCTATCCTGCTGCCCAGCCTGGTGGTGACACATGCAAGTAGCCCGTGTTTTCCCAGCTGGCACTGCGTACGTCAAAAGGGCACTTGGCCACCGAGGTGTGTGCTTCACTGTAAAGGGAAAAACCCTCTGCATGGAAAAGCCAAGTCTGTGGGGGTGTGTGTGTGCAAAGGTGTGTGAAGTGACGGGCGCTCTGAGGTGGTCATTCTGTAACCCTCCCCCACACAAACAGTGCCTGTCTGTGTCTATTTATGCAGTGTGTGTGTGTGTGTGTGTGTGTGTGTGTGTGAAGTGATGGATGCCCCGAGGTGGTCACCTGTGCCTTTCCTCCACAAGAGCGTTCCGTGTGTGTGTGTGCATGTGTGTGTGTGTGCGTGTGTATAAATATGTGTAAATAAATATGTGAGTGATATGAGGTGGTCACCTATGTCTTCCCCGTTGACCCTGGCCTGTGTCACCAGCTGGTAAACAGCAGGCCAAGTGCCATGGAGTCGTGGGGGGGAGAGGCCGAGGATGAAAAAAGGTGTGCAGCAGCTGTCAGAGAGAGGTGTTTACCCAGCGCAGAGACTGACACACGAGTGAACGATATAAGCAGTGCTGGAGATGTAAATGAAAAGTGACACTGTGAGGCTTTGCAACACTTAGCACATGAATTGCCGGTTGGAACATGTGTCTAGTGTGTGAGGAGGTGTACAAAAAGGAAGCCGTGTTTGAAAGCTCAATGGAGGACGCAGTTTGGAAATACGTCGAGGAAGTCTCTCAATATCTGAGCAAGTTGAGCTCTAAATGGAGAAAAGCGACTAACAGCTTTTGTATACAGTTACCGTCTGCCCAAGCATCTCAACATCAGCTGTTCAGTTTGGATTTGTGAATGCAGTAGCTACTGTATCGCGCACTGGACGTGTTTACCACAACTGTCTCATCCTGCAGGCCTTTATGAGGCGCACTAAAACACAGTGTGACTGTAATAAAACAGTCTAGATGTGACGTAGGCTGGAAAAACAGGAACAGAACGGCATGGAAGCCTTTTATTTTCCCTTGGAATGAAAAAAAAAAAAAAGGACAGAAAGGGGTTAAAGAGTTTCCTGTCACATCCCACTGTAAGAGGGCTGGACGCATTCATAGATTCGCTGCCTATTTCTTTTAATCACTGCGTAACCACTGCAGCAGAACAATGTAGTGCTCTTCGAATAGGATTCTAATGAGTGAGTTAGTACTAAAACACGATCTTTGAGGCTATAACATACACTGGCTATAGTGTATTGCTTCTATTCGTCAGACCGCCCCTGCGCTATCAAGTTATGTGTGATAGAATCGCGCTTTCACATAATGAGATAAACAGAGAAATGCTGAAAAGCTGAAGGGGCGGCATCAGAATGTCGTCTCCAACTAAATCTCAGTCTGGCCTAGCTCAAACAGTTATTAACTAGAGATGCGCTGATCCACTTTCTTTCAGTTCCTATCTCATTCCAATACATTTTATTCAGATATCTGCCGATACAGACACTGAAGCCACCAACTATTTGTGCACAAGAAGCCGCTTGTCAGGAAATTGCAAACATTAGTCAAACGATCTGTGTCTTTTGTGAGCACAGTCTCATTAAACAGCACCCATCTGAAGTTTTCAGCATTTTTAAAACGTAAGTACAATTGTGGTTCAATAAAATTGAGGTCTTACTTACTCACAGTTTTAGTTCATCATTCCAGTTGGTGATGCTAAAATTGTACTCACCAAGTTCATTGCTCTGATCGCGCAGCATTGCAAACAGAGAAGTCTGATGGGACAACAGCAGCAGTCAGGCTATTGGACAGGTTGTAAATAAACCCAGAGGTTATTCAAACTTATTTGGAAGAGAAAACAAAGGTGAGCAGTTACTTCGCAACCCAAACAGTCTGCAAACATCCATCACAGTTTACAGACTGACCTCCTGATGGAACTTTGACCCACAATACTTGACATAAGTTGTGTTAACATACAGTTTCTGTACAAAGAGGGATTATTACCGACATATCAGGTGCACTTACTGTCAATTGTACCTCCAAAGAAGGTGGTTTAGATATTGTAAGTGTTGGCTTGTTTACAACTGATCGTTTGACCGCTCACTTTTCTTGCCCTTTTGAAATTCATTGCCGTGATGTTGGTGTGTTCTCAGATCTCAGCATTTTGCTGAGTTCAAAGTAAAAATTCTGGCAAAACTACAAACACAAGAACCCCACGTACAATAAACAGGAATTCTCCTCTAGAAAGTCTGTTCAGTAAATCTGTTATATTGCTCTCGTGATCTATATTGCACGATTGGCTTCACATCAGTCACTGATGTCAAGGCATTTTGCCTTTGGCAGTGTCAAATGGACTGCGATTAGAAATATGTTAGCCAAGTACATATGGGTGATCTATTCTCATATACTCGCATCCCTGTCTGCCTTTCTCGCAAACCCTTTAACAAGCCCTTGATCAAACACAAAGTCATAAGCTCGCTAAAACACAGCATTGGTGCAGATATGCGTGTTTGAAAATATGAAAATACCTTGGAGCCTTTGGATCATCTCAGACCGTGGTGGACTAAAACACATAACATTATTACTCTATTACAGCCGCCACCCCCTCTTTATCTGTCCAATCTTTCCTGTCAATCCTATCGTTCCTGCCAGTCTCCTCTGCAAACCACCTGAAGCAGCAGAACTGTAGTACACATCCCATTAAAAACAGTTTGAGGAACCCTGCTGTGCATGTCATGACTAGCGGAATGTTTTATGTGGGTGGCTTGCTGACCAGAAGAACAGAAAGTGCACCTATTTTGAACTATAACAGATATCTCAGTCAAAGGAGACACATAAGTAACGCTGTGTGCTGCCATGGCATTTATGGACATGACTCAACACCAGGGAAATATTAAAAAAGGACATCGAAACAAAATGTTTCTCCAGTACGTTGATTGCTGACAGACAGCAAAAACACAGCAAGAAATTAATTCTGGAAGCAAATCGGAACAATATTTCACCCTTGACGGCTGCTGACTTGGCCAGCTTGTGTCAGGTACTATGAACTCAATAGAATCCTAAGAAAACAGTATGTGAATGATTCTGACCTTTTGCACTTCTATGCATTGCCATGGCTTAATTCCTGAATCCATTTATTCACTGTGAATCTCTGCCCGGCTTGCAAACTCCTCTCCATAGAGGGTACTGGTTACACATCGTCTGAATGTATAAGCTTCCTCAAGAAAGCTATAACTTTACCAGAGCAAGATATCCTTGATTTACTGTGAGCCGCAGTAGATAGGAAAAGGTGTTTTTCATCATAGCTTGGATTCTATCAAAATCGCTTGGTGAGCTAAAAAATACAGTATGAACTGTATATACAGTAGTGAACAGATTACATATGGATCGTGGCAAAACAGCAGCTGAATGACATTTTAAATCATAAAAG
Organism: Gadopsis bispinosus; assembly: GCA_036024995.1. Taxonomy (NCBI): domain Eukaryota; kingdom Metazoa; phylum Chordata; class Actinopteri; order Centrarchiformes; family Percichthyidae; genus Gadopsis; species Gadopsis bispinosus. The sequence goes on from JAVQJV010038219.1 coordinate 30,205, forward strand.
GAAAAAGAAAGTCTGATGATTTATCTTGGACGTAACAAATGAGTCTGTTGGAAAAATGAGCACATTTTGAGCAGCTCAGATATTTCAAAACATATTGAAATTTATTTTCTCTCATTTGGTGTCACAGGCTGTGCTTCCCACCACCTGAGAAACATGATCCTGCATTTCATTTGTACAGCACAGCCAGCCTGCTTATCCTAAAATGACATTTGTAGGCCGTTAAATATTTAGTTGGGAAGTGCTGGAAGCCTGTCTACTTAGCGAAATCAGTAAATCAGCCTGAGAGAGGAAATTCTAGCCTGATATTTCCTGGGTGGGCATCAAAGATTTCAGGCAGCGGCTTTGGAAGATACTTTGAATGTGGAGCTAAAAGGGTGATACTGAAATAAAATGTTGCTTATTTAAAATTTACGGTTGTAGGCTCAGATCCGCTTGTTTTTGCACATGGGCTTCCGAACTCACCAACCTATTGGACATCAGAAAAACAGCCATGAAATTCCACTTTCATTCTTGCCACAGTCAGAACTAGGGATTTTTGTGTGGAGCAGAAGTTGACTGCTATGGATTGGTTTGCCTCTGATTGACCGTGAATGATATACATCAAATAAAAATGGCTATAGTAATTGACCACACACTAAACCCAGCCCTTGACCAGCATTGTCCAATAAAAGCTTAGCAACCGTAACTAGGCACGGCATAGAGACATGGTCTGAAAAACTTGTTAAAACAATCGGCCCCACAATATGTAACCAAGGGCTGAAATGCAAAAAAAAAAATGCCTTCAATTAGCTAAAAACATTAGATTTCAGCATGTCAAAGGATTATTGTAGCAACTCAAAGTCAATATTGTGGGTCTGTCTCAGCGTCCCTTCTCAAGCTAAGCTCCTGTAGTTAGCTAAGGCACACAAACATGATACTGCATAGCTTTCTGATTCAGCCACATTCCACTACACAAGTTGCATACTGTCAAAATGCTTTAGCTTAACTTGCAGCAACATAATTAGCCTAAAACTGACATTTGAATATTTGACTGACCAGAGACAAAATGCTTGCTGCACACAGACAGACTGAGTGTCAGGATCCCACAGTTTTCCCATGATGCCTCACGCCTGTCTGCACTTTTGTCTCAGTTTTTTAGTTCTGCAGCTTATGAAAACGTCTGCATCCCACCACACAGCAGCTTTTAGGCCTGTTTCTGTTGTTTGCTAGCAGACCCAAGTGACAAGGAGGCACCTTCTCTCAATGCAAAATCAATGGAGAGCAACTTAATTGTGCTTTGTTTCTATGTCTGTCAAGCCTTGGAGCAAAAGTGTAAAGAATGGAATAAACTCTGCGTTTATCTGCTCTACTGTAAGCTGCAAACGTTACCATGTCCTGCAAACAAGCCTACTACCTGCTGTACTGTGGTAACCTAGCGTTATTTCCAAAGGCAAGGTTCAAGATTGCAGCTCTGTCCTGCTCTCAATTTGGTTTGGGGAAGTTTTACTCTCCAGCAACTCCAGCCAAACCTCGCAAGAGATTGCATTACGTTTGCCAAACTCGCTTATTATTCCTCATCCTCAAATCCTTTTTCTCTCTTTAAAGCAAAGCTTGAAAATACAATTAACCAACAGCAAATGCCCCGCAATACACGTAAATTGTCGCTCCCATATATCCATGATTTTTGACAAAATCCACGATTGTCAACTAAAATGTATTTAAGAATTTCGGTAAACCTGCAACTGGTGCTGTGTCCCAAATCACTCCCCAGTTACTATATACGGCAATATATTTGTGTCCAAATTCTGATGGGCAACTTCACAAAGAATGGGTTGTGGCGGCTGACGGCACCATCAACTGCGTGTCACTTGCAACCGCTATCTGCCCCATCTCAAACGATATTACGCCAATCATATCACAGCACAAACACGCCCATAAAGTTTTGTAGCTGAGTGCAATTTGCATCTGACTGCAATTATCCATGTGGCAAAGGAGGCCATAAATGGTGGCTATGCATTAAGAACACAGTAGGCAGGACAATGACAGAGAGCAGGAGAAAACTGACATTAGACTGCGAGCTACAATCAAGTAATCAAGTGATATTCTCCTTGGAAATTTCTGCTCACAAGCACGCCTGGCACGCTGGTGCCTTTGCCTGGCTACAATCACTGCTGCCATGATCACTGGAAAGTCTGAGCATGACACCCCTTATGAATGCGCTTCAGTTACCTCTAACTCTCTGATGACGCTAATAATATTCACTCTGACTGGTGTTTGTGAATTAGCCTTTTTTTTTTGGCAATGAGGCACATTTGCATAGAAAGAGGCAACCTTTTGCACCAAATGTATGGATATTCCACCTGATTTTATATATGTGCAAATAGCACTGGAGGCTATTTCCGTCAGCCTTTTGTGGGCGCTTTGAGAATGATGGTTCCTTTTCACCTTATTCAGGTTTAGTGGCCGCAAAAGCCGCTTGTGAATTCGCCCGTGGGTGCGTAAGTTAATCCACTATGTAGTACCCTCAAAAGATTCCACAGTGGAACAAAGGAAAATAGCGTCCATGGCGTGTAGACTACTTTCTGCTAATGTGACACATTTTATAGGTCTGTGTGATTATAAGTATGCGTCAGAAATCTCGATTTACCCCCAACTATTGAGTATCCATTATAAAGGGTGTGGTGAATGAGTGAACAAGGTCATGATTTCGGACACAGTCTGTGGCTCCAGTGGATGTTTAAGTCACATGCTTTATTCTATAATTCTGTTTCCATTGCGCCACAACTCTGAGGATCTTGTCATTCAGCTGGAGTTGTTTACCCGCAGCATTCTTAAAGTATGATTGGCTGGAAAAATCGAGGATTGCCAAGAGACTGATGTGAGTTATGGGATGTCTCACCTTTTGAAGTCCTGCCTGCTGTCGTCAGTTCAGTTGTGCAGGCCTGGACCCTTAGTGTGCATGTGTGTGTGTGTGTGTGTGTGTGTGTGTGTGTTTGAGTAGACCCTTCCAGCCAATCCACTGCTGTTTTTCTGTGCTTCTTAATGGAAAGGACAGGTGCTTTAAAGATAATGTTATTACTTTGGAATCTTAATGTCCATCAGACATCACATAGTCATGCATGGAAAATAAATAAGTCACACTCACACACACACACACATATATACAAATATATATATACATATATGACAATAATAGTGTCAATGAGGTCACTTACATATATACAGTATTTCAATTCGTTAGTGTTGTTTTATCATGCCAGGCATTTTCATCACCACTTCCAAAGTAAAAAAACAAAACTCTCCCTGTGAATTTGACTTGCAACCAATGCTTAACTCAAAACACACACGTGCTAACAATGGAAACATGTTGTTCCCCTTTGCTTTATTTGCGCTTATATACATACACTGATATCTATTTCATGTCAAGACATGTTGATTTTAGCTTAGCATAAAGACTGAAAGTAGGGCCATAGCAAGGCAAGTTAGCCTATATCTAAAGTAAAAAAATATTTAAAGCTGGCTAATGTGTGTAATAAAGTGAATTTATCCATCTGCCCAGTAGCTGAGACTACAGCGCACCTTGCCAATATGGTCGGTGAGCACAGGTTTAGGTTTTGCTTTCTGTATTGTCACGATGGCACCAAACCTGGCAACCTCACTGTGAACAAAGTTTTCAATTTTCTAGCCTGCGACGCAGGAGAAAAATGGGCTGTGTCATTTATGACATGCGAGTAGTGGAGGTGTGGAAGCAATGTTTAATCACCCCAAACTACAAATGGCTCTTACACTTTCATCTAAAACCAATGCAGTCTATGCAATAGTCCTGCAATAAATCCATTGGTATCAAAATGGCAATTGAGGTGAATGCAAACCACATCCTAATTATTTAATTTTTTTCATCCGCTATGATAGCACCATATTTGACAGTGAAAGCAGTCATCCACTAAAACAGAAGTCAGGTTTAGAGACAGTGCACATAGCACGAACCTGATAAACTGAGAAGAAGGCAGCAAAACATGAGCAAGGCTAAGGGGGGGGTATCGGAGCGCCCACACACACATACACACTTGTGCGCAAACCCGTAAAGGTAAACACTTCAGCATTTCAGCTAAAATGTTCTCCTTTCTCCATCCCATAACAGGTTTCACTACGGGCTGCCTGGGAATTCATCCACTTCTGTGAAAGTAGATAGCTTCCTTGTAACTAACTGTAATGGCAGCTACACACACACACACACACACACACACTTGGCAGCAAAAGCCTCAACAACGAACATCTGGACTTGGTTGTCTACCTTTCCATTGAATAAAAGGCAAAGAGACCAGCAACACAACAACAACAGATCACCGACAAACCCTTCACTGTTGTTTCTTGGCACTTGGTCACAACCATTACCAGACCATGATGATGGGCCACACAGAGCGGATTGCATTTATTTCCTGAAGGACAGCATCCCATTGGATATGAAGGGGTAATTGGTGAATAGAAGGAGCAGAGAGAGAAAGATAAGGAGGATGAGGACGAAGAGGGTGGGATGGCCTGACGATTGCGTGAAAGAGAAGGAGGAAAAGTCCTCCAACCTGTGTGTGTGCTTCCTCCCAATTTGTGTTTGATACGTGCGCTGCCGAGCTTCCATTTGCGTCACGGCGGTATAACTCATTGAACATTACATCTTCAGAGGGGCGGTAAATTGTTTCGTAATTTGATAAAAGTGTGCCTGACCTAATTGACAGCAGTTGCCGTGTGAGCGCTTTGCACGTCAAGCGTAAATTTAGCCAAATGCGTCAATAAAAGAATGAAACACCTTGGATGAAGGGGGATACAAAGTCAATAACACACTGGCAGCGCTTGAGAAGGGTAAAGGTTGCATGCCTGTCGTACCTTGTAAACAACTACACAGCTACAATACAATAAAGCAAAACCTGCATGTCCACATACTGTATCAGTGCTTTATATGAGGTTTATGTAGAGAAGGTCAAGATCTTGGCTTCTCTCAACATTTCTGCTCTCTTTCATCTCTCCTACTTTCCCCCTCTCCTTCTTTCTTCATCTGCCCCCCCCTCACAAATTGCCTCAATTGAGCCCCCCCCCCCTCTCTTATTCACACTGACAACATTTCCAAAGTCCTTCTGGAGTGTTGGGGCTGTCCAGCAGTTGTTCGTCTCACGCAAGTGTGATATGCTTCTATTCCTCAGTTCACACCGTCTTTTTTCCCCGCCTTGTGTGCTTAGTGAAGCACAACCCCAGTAGGGAGTCATTCAAATCACCCAGATTTCCCACTTTCTATCAACTAAATCTACGGCGCCAACGATCTAATGAAGGCTTGCAGCTTCACTATGAACTTTTAGGTTTCACTGAGACTTCAAAAACAATGCCTGCTTTCTGCCAGTAAAAACTTTTTTTGTCTATTGATGTGACAAGCAGCTTTGGTGGTATTCCTCTTATTAGACAGTGAGAATCATGGTGAAGACGGTTTAGCCAGCTGCTGTCCTTTCAGCACCAAAGGAGTCGTGCTGATAAATGGACGGCTAGTAGTGTGGACCGTGATGACGTTAACAGCTGATGGAGTCTGCATCAGTTTGCTTCTGTAATGATTATACATCCTTCTGTCCTTTCTTTTTGACAACCTCATTCGTTTTCTTCTTCACTGGCAGTCAGTTAGGGACAACTCTAAACTCTTGGTCGGAACTCCTGGACCAGTGTCTGAGAATATCGACGGGCTACATCTTCCTTCATCCTCCTCCTCCTCCTCGTGTGACCAGTGATCAGTGTGCAATCAAACGGAGATGCATTAACTTACCATTGTTTCTTTGCATTACCATTGCAAAATCTGATGACATCATACCACCCCTGTAGCCTGTTCCTCATCTCTGCTTCAGGCCAAACAACTTCATTAGCCACTACCAGCATAACACACCCAAATCTCCAGCCAAACTGTCGATGAGTTGCATTGTGTGTTTAGGCACAAAGTTTTGAAAAGGAAGAAGAATTGCATGCAATAAAAAAGACAACATCTCTGGTTCTGCTGCATCAATTTTGATTCATTTTTTTAAACTATCCACAGCAAGTCAGCACTCTGTTAAGGAGTGCCCTGTTAAGTGAAATCCAGTTTACCGTTCTAATTTCCAAACCAGCTCAGTGAGGTTGTAATTAGGTACAACAGTGTTTGAGAAACGTCGTCCTGGCGTCAGACCAGAAAATGCTTCAATGTGTTGTTCTAGAGGGCATGTATTTTGTTGTTTCATTTGGAGGACTAGTTATTATATAGCAGATATAATATTTGCATTATGTTTGTAACCATCTTTGCATGTCAGCATTTAGAAGAATATGTACTGACATACAAGAATTCTTCTTGATGATGCCCAAAGAGACCCATCAGCTTTTCAATAGAGGTTTCAGCTAATGTATCACTATATTAGTAATAGCATCCATGTCCGTAGAAATATAGCTGCTGTCAGGAATTACACAGCTGATGTATGTGATAAAATAATATGGAGCAAATAAAATTTATTTAAATAAAAGCTAATTGACAGTTGTCACCACAGTTTAACATTGTCAATCAGATTTTATTTTAATTCATTTTATTTGCTCCATATTATGATGTTGTATTTAATGAAGTCTTTTAGTACCGCACTATCGTAATTGAAGTTTTATCTTCAAACATAAAACCTGTCCCATCAGCTGTCTGTCCTTGTGCTCAGAGGACTCAGAGGAAAGTGTGAATCTTAAGCTGACATTGTCAGTGACCAGCAGAAGAAATAGATAAAACAAAGAGTGTATGTGCATATGTGTCTCTGTATGTATTAGGTCATTCCTTCATCCGGATGCCCAGCAGACATAATTAGACACTGGCGGGAAAGCATTCCTCAAAGATGAGGTGTAATTTCTTTCACCTCAGGGAGCTCCTACAGAAGACATTTCAAATACATCTTCTATGGAAATACAGGCAATTCAGACGATTCAGTTATGGGTCACTGATAAAATATTTGGAGTTTAAATTGCAGGTTTGAGAAAGTAGCATGGCCTCATATAGCATCATGTATTGTAGCTTGGACATGACTTTTGCTAGTTATCGTATCAACCTTTTTGTCTATTGCTCTATGGTTTAGCAAAAGAGAAAGAAGCAACAAAGTAAGATGAATACAAAAGAGAGCCCTTAAAATTATAACAGTTTTGGTGCAGCCTCACTCCATATTTGTAGAAATTTATTTAAATAAGATCTCAGTTATTTGGTGAAGAATACAGCAATGTTGGTGCAGTAGTTAACCGAGCGAGTCAAGTAACTGAGCTGTTAAAGGCCTAAAGCATGTAACATAAAAGATAGATTACAGTATATGAAACTATTTGAATCTGTCATATCATAATCTCCATTATGGTACAGGTAGGCCTGAGTAGATGAAGACTAGAAACCGATGAAGAAGCCAGCAGTAAAGTGTCCCAAAATGTCATGCCACTGCCTTGTGACAGATCCTGACACAGGCTAGGGAAGGGTGGTTGAAGGTGAGATATGCAAAATGGCTATGTAACCATGGATTACACCTCTCCTTTTGAGAAGCCACAAGTGCAGTTCTGACATATTGCACAGCAGTGGTTCTGCACCCAAACTACATGATAGGGACTGGAATCTCTCCATTTCCAGATGTGTCCAAAGAAAGAAACCAGGTGGTGTGAGGATGCTCAGTACCCAAGTCCCCGGCTATATGATGCACTAATTTTTGGAGTACCAGAGGATCACCTCCAGCGATGCCTGTAGGAAAGGGGGAAGCTCTGACTCCCATCTGTTTATCTATTGAACAGAGATTCAGAGAAACCAGCCTTCTTGGAAGCCCTGGGTGAGATCCTGGAGAGGGCTCCAACTTGAAACTTCATAGGGAGACATCCTTGCTCATGTTGGCAAAGAGTGAGGAACCTGGAGTGACAGAAATCTAAAAAGCAAGTGGTGTTTTGTTATAAAATGTGTTAGTCATGGACTACCCAACACCATGTTTCAACGTGTACGTGGCGGAAGAGCTCCAGGCCAAATATCGTTGACGACCTTTGCAGTCATAACATCAGATCTGACGCGTGCGCCTTGGTCACCCGAGTAAAGAGAAATGCAGGGCTGTTAACTGATGACCACCTCTGGTACGTTAGATCAGATGATTGGGGGAAGCTGCTAGACTTGATAAACCTCAATATGCAGTGAGGGTGAACGGCGCCTGTTCCAAAAATCTTTAAGTCCTACATTTTGCAGGAATATTTCCTGCATTGTAAGGCAGAGTCAGCACCTAAGTCTAAGGTCATGGTACTCTGTAAAGTGGTGGACTGCCAACCCTGGGTTGAAATTGAGTAGCTGCCCCAGGGGAATGTATTCCGATCTTGAGGTCCCGGCCATGAATGAATGAGGGCAAGATGTTAGCAGAGTATCGACTAAGACATTGCAATGTCCAGAGTTTTGCAGACGTTCTATCAAGTTAATCCTACAGGAGCTCAAAATCTCGTCTAGCCTGAGAATGCCTCGGGAGTGTTAAAGGGGAACTCTGGGCCTCTGCTGCCTCCGCAATCTGGACCCAGAAAAGCAGCAGGAAGTGGTTGGATGGGTGGTGGGGTTACAATTTCACCTGTGTGTGCAAATTACCCTTGTTTGAGATAATAGTACTTTACACCCAGCTACACAGAAATGAAGGGGCCGGCTTTTGATTGCTCGAGATGACACTGCTCACTGCAGTAAAGAGGAAGCAGGTGGGAATGGTCCAGCAGTGGCAACTCAGAGGAAGTGACTGGTGCTAAGAGGAAGCACAGCCTGCTTCAAGCCATGTTCCGGTCACCCCCGGTGTCTGTGTGTATGTATGTGTGTGTGTGTGTGTGTGAGATGTAGATAGGTGAGTAATGTGTTTATTGACTGGAATCCTTGTACCACTGACCCTTAAGCAAACCTTGCCCTCAGTGGGTGATCAAAGCTGTTACATCACCGGATTGCTCGCAGCCCAGGGGATGTTTGTTTTCACAGCGAGACTGATCCAGCCTAGTGGTGCCTTGACTTAAAGCAGACTTCCTATTCATGAAGCTCCCACACATCTGCTGGGGACCGTGCATATTCGTGTGTGTACGTGTGCGCTTACACTATGATCTCACCTTGTGTGCCTGAAGCTTGTTAAGGGAGAGATTACTGCACAAACAAACTGTTGTCAGCTCCAGATCTAGAGTGGTAGATACTATAATCATCAGCTGTATGTACAGTATGTAGACTTATCCAACATTACATAACCACAAACAAGAAAAAAACTAAAACACAAATGCAACCGTGCAGCTGTCAACGAGTATATGCTCTGTGTATAAACAACACAGCTTTAAGGATGTTTTGTAGAAAGCAGGGCGATGTTCCCACATCTGTTTCTGATGATCCTTCAGAGAAAGTAAAGGGCAGATATTTGGTCTTTTTTGGGGGGTATTTTTTTGTTTCTTCCACAGATGATCAGCAGTGTCTGTACAGATCTTTTCCCGTAAATGGATGCTCTGTTATTACTGTCCCTCTGGAATTTATCATGCAAGCCAGGATTGAATTCAGGGAAGACATAATTTTTTAGATATTTTTTTAGATATTGAAGAAGCATCAAACGGTTTCCAAGCAAGTGTGAAAACAAATGATTTATACTGGGTCAACAAGCAAATTGTAACACGAACAATTGTAAATGCTTGATGAAATGATTCTACCTTTATTCAGTACTCTTACATAGCAATTTAACTGTCCCTATAGGGAAAGACACACAGACGCATGAGGGAAAATGTAAGAGACATTTCTTTTTAATAAAAACTGAAATTGTCGCTGGATGTCGTTCAATCTATCTCCTCATCCATCTCATCTTCACAATCCCACATTTGGACCTCATTTTATATCATCGTGCTCTGTTTGCGGTGTTATACTGAAAAAAGTGAGCTCAGATTTTGAACTGGGCTGAGACAGAGGAGAAGATTCTGTAAAAACAGCAAACCGCTGCTGAAACGTAGGTGATTAATTTGTCTTGAAGTTTAGGAAGGTCGATAACATTAATTTAAACTATACAGTATTCAAATCCTGAGGCATCATAATCACAGAAACCAAAGTAAGCTGGAAAGACATTTATTTATTAATATATCTTCCACTGATATATGTCCACGATTGTAGAACACAAATCTATATATTCTCAATGATGGATTTCTCTGGTCACTCATCTAGCGTTGGGATTCCATTTGATCTATATTGCCACAGTTGCATCAATGCCGTATAAAATATAATTAAAGATGACACATCCATCGTTACTGTTTATTTATTATCCTGTAAAACAAAATAAGGTAAATACAGCTTGCATCCATGGAGCTGGAGGCTTGAACCACTCCTTTGCTGTAAGGAAGATGCTGTTAAAAACTACTTTAATGGCCTTAGAGCTCCTCCTAAGCGTTATATAGTGTACTGTAGTGTGCCCGATAACGTGTTTAGTATAGGCTGAGTGTATATTGTGTAGACCTTTCATCCAACAAATGTTGTTTGACCCATGTTTGACCCTGTCTTATTGCCTTTTGGGAAAAATAGACGAGAGGAGAATGACGAAGAGAAAGCAGAAGAGGAAAACAAGAAGGAGGAGGAGGAAAAGAAGGAACGACAAAAGAAAGTAGGTAGAAAATGTACAAAAGAAAAGAGAGAGGAGGCCAGAGAAGGGGCACACTGGAAGGAATGAGCTAGGAAAGGAGGCAAGGATGAAAAAAGAGGAGGTGGTCAGTCAAAGAATGAAAGAGAGGACGTAAGAAATGAAGGGGGAGAAAAGTGATGGAGAGGAGGAAGAGGGGATGAGAGGAAAGCTGAGGGGGTGGTGGAGGGAAATCTGTGGAGAATTGTACATCAGCTCATGTGAGACGGATTCTCCGAGATGACAGAAGACTGACAGCTGAAATCAAAACCACGCCGTACACTCAGCTTGCCAGATCTTTCCGTCCTTTACAACCTCGCTCCCGTCTTTGTTTCCTTCTCTCTCACTCTCTCTCCCCCTCACTTCTCTTCCCTCCCTGGTGGCCTCCCCTCCCCGTCCTCGCTTGCAACTGAACACAACGTTCATGCCAACCATCTTGCCTGTGTGTTCACATCAGGGTGTGTTCTCCAAAGCAATCAGTCATCTGCTGAAGGCAGGACGCACAGGTGGGGAAGCTCAGATCAAACTCTCCTCTGTTATCTGTGTGTTTTGCTACCTTCTTTTAATACGCTTTCACCCCGGTGTAATTAGAGCTGCGCCGGGCAATTTCACACACCGGAGAGTCCGAATAGCACTGAGAGGGAGCCGTTAAAGGTTTTGGCAACGTCAACACCCAGAAGTTATGGAATGTGATCCCAGTAAACTGTGTAATCCTCTGACCTACAGGTTATCTTCTTGGTGCCTGGCGGACACAAAGGAGGCGAAGGGGTTAAAATACATTTGCGAGTCCAGCTTTCTCTCAGTGCAGTGCATGCTCATTGCCGTTTGGTAAAAGGTTTTGTGTGCGGCTCTAAAGACTTAACGTGTCTTTTCCAGTGGGTGGAAATGTCTGGATAGCCATCAGCAAACTTTGATTTGCATGGAGATGGTCACATCCCTCTCTCACGGAACTCTTCTTTTGCAGCCATACTTTGTGATTTAGGCAAAACTATATATTTCTCATGCATATTAGTGAATGGATCTTTATGAATGAGTCATTCCTACTCAGGCGTTTTTGAGTTCGGTACATAGCCTGCACTGGTACATGCTTCAGGGAAACAGCAAAGGCTTGCACTCTCTGACACAGACAAAACCTTCACCTTCTCCCGCCTACTTGACTGCCAGTGATCGACATGGAAGCATTACAACCTTAAAGCTGCACATATGTAGTGACAAACCCAGAGTTCCCCTCAGCTCTACAGACACTTTTCTTCGCAGCTTCTAGCACACTGTTCTGGTTTTACGGCCTGCAAATTCAATCTCATTACTCTCTTCAGCCCTGTTACCCAGCACTGATAAATCCACTGTACACTATCTGCCCAGCACCAAACAACGGTGATTAACTGGTGACCACAGTGGAGCGTTTAGCTGGTGAGAAGCCAGATGTTTCCCTCAGGAGTTGGTGGAGACAATAACAGAGCTAAAAGGAGAGTAAATAAGGGACTTGCTCTTGTCAGATAGGCTGAAACATGACTCCGAATGAAAATAAATGTTGTTCGGTGTCTGCCGGATTTGTAAATTGGAATTTGCCCCAATAACTTTATGACAATATGTCAATGTTGCGTTAAGGCTTGCTCCACTGCCCCATGTGGCCTAAACAATCAGTTGCTGCTGCTGCTTTAAACTGTGGTACAACATCATTTACTGTACTGTACTGTGACGGAGTCTCACTTAGTGTAGTAGTGTGGACTGTGACTGACACGCTTTCCCTTCAGGGCTTGACATAGATTTTGCTGTGTTCACAAACCTGTAGGCTATACTTCACTGGCATGCTTGTGATACCAGCTCTTGTACTATTTTCTGCCATCGAGACTTCCTGTACATGCCAAACCGCTACCTGTATGCTGGAAAAATGCAAAAGACTCCGCTTGAAGGCTTTGGCATCAGTGCGGAATTTTTTTTTTTTTCCAAAAGTCGCTGGAAACATGAATCTATATATTAACACTCCAAACTGCCCAGTCCATAATATTACAACAAAATATTTGGGAAGGTTAACAAAACATACATTGCTTTAATTCAATATGTATGTTGAATATTTTTTAACACTCAATACCTGCACAGGACGCCTAAGACTCGAAACTCAGACAGCATGTGAGTTCTATTCATTTAGCACATCCTATCACTAAAGCAAATCTTGTTGTACAGCTTTAAACTACTATTTACCGTTACAGAAGCTATGATGCACGTGTTCCAACGTGAAGAAACTTAACTGAGATTGTCACTACACTGCAACCAACAGCACAACAACGAATGTCTCTCTATAGTCGCAAAGTCGAAACAGCTGCCCTGCACTTCAAACAGTCCTGAGCTGACGTGGAGGTCTGTTAGTGCACTTGATTCATCGCCAGCATCAATGTGCTGCATCAGAAAGGTACGGGTCTTTTGTCTTTATTGGACCAGATGTTAATCTCTCACATTGTACTTCCAATGTCATCTGAAGAAAAAAAAAAGATTCCAGGCATAGTCCAACACTGTTTTATAACATACCAACATGCCTTAAAGTAGATTGTATTTGTTTGGTGGAAACAGCACTGATGGAGAAAGTACAAAATGGGACTTTAGCCAGTAAACAAGTAAACGTCTGATAAATTCATCCTCTGCTTCAATTTTGCATTGATGGATTATACCTTCCAGGTAAGTGGTGTGTCTGTGAGTTTGTTTGTTTGTTTGAAAGCAATTAATAAAGAGACTGGAGTCTTGTTTTTCCAGTGAGAACATTATCTATGCAATCCTTTAAGGGCCTGAGAAACATCTAGTGATTAGCTGGCTGGCACATTTAAAAAAAATGATCCTCGTTTGGAGCAAGAGGAGTTGAAGACATTTCCTCGTGTAAAAAAGTAATCTCCATTAGTTTAACAAGCATGGCTAAAGTGCATGACACCATGGAAACAAGCATTGTCTTATTTAGACAGTGCAACAAAATCAGTAAACTGGAAAAGCTCAGCATGACAGTAACAATCCAGTCATGAGTGGAATATTCCTGTGCCATACTTTCTGGGTTTCTTGCCCAGTACCAATGCTAATTTCCATGAAAACATTGCCATAAGTTCCATGGTCGTTACAGGATCTTGTGAGGTACAAGACCATTTGCTGTAAGACTGTTTATCTGATTGGAATATACCTCGCTATCGCTTCTGTATCGCTGTATCAACCCCTAACTGATAACAACAAAGAGACATCAGCAGGTTATTTTAGCAGTAATGACTTAATCTGTACTTGAGATTGCAGCAGTTCCTGTTGCGTCACAAAGAAATTGCGGGTTTTTTTCCCCCCAATATGTCTGATCGTGATTAACGCTTTCCAAAAACTGTACACTTTGATGTCGTACCAAAGTACTATTCTGATGCCCAAAAGATTTACTTTGTGACCCGATAAGAACTTTGTTTGAACTTCATGTGTACGTAAACATTATATCAAGGTGCTGCAGCCCCAAAATGTTCCCTCAACCACAGAAAGTCATGCCGGGTACTTGAGCATTCACCGTTCCCTTCTTCTCTGTTTATCGCGCTGACAACACAGATTATGGGATGGGACAAACATTTGTTTTGCTAGGCTATGGAACACAGTGGTAATGGCGAGCTGACACCGACAATCTGTTCAAAGGGCATGGGAAGAAATTATGTTCCAAAATTCCAAAACAGAAACTGAAAGGTCATATTTGCCATTAAAGTGATATTTCATTGTTGCTTGTCAAATGCAAGTTACCGTTGTCGCCCTGCAGTCACCATAAATCAGCAGAGGTTCCACTGAGTTTCCATGCCTTTACTCCGATTTCACAAAGAAGAAACAGAAGGAAAACATTAGTAAGTTTCCTGACTGATGGTAAAGCTGGATTACCACCCAGGCACCCTGGGTAAGTGCCCCTAGGCCTCAATCCTCCAGAGGCCCCAGGTTTTACATTGTTTGTGGTAATTGTAATTCTGTCTGCTTTAGTAGTGCACATTCCCGTATTTCCACAGTATCAGCTGACATGATAAGTGCCTGTAGGTTGGTTCTATGGTCATAAGCCTTGAAGAGGCGCGAAAGTGTGAAATTCCAGTTTTAAGATGAAACTGTTACTGTGTTTCTACATACATTTGTGTTTGATCGAATAACCACATAGGCAACCTGCATGTATTTAATGCATGATATAAAAATGATTATTGAATTTAAAATTTTCTGTCAAAGTGTACGTTGACACCAGATACCCACTGCAGGACCCGATGAAAGGTCACAACATCATGTAACATAACTGATACCTTCATTGCAAAGTCACACCGCACTGGCGCTAAACAATATCCCCACTAGATTTTTGCTGTGGTTGCCACACACTTGTGGCGCCTCTTTTAATGTTATCAGTAGAGGGCGCTCCGGTTACACACAGCGTGGCGCAAGTAATCCCACTACAGTAATTCACTGTGATTGGAGGTCAAGTCCGGCTGCATTGAATTTAATGATTTCTTCTTCTAAACCTTCAACATGTCTCTTAGATCCCGTTCCAACTAAGCTGCTAAAGGAAGTTCTACCATTAGTTGGCACATCCTTACTAAATATGATCAATCTGTCC